>CM067376.1:59869788-59886628 GCA_034510155.1 Eucriotettix oculatus
CTATGTATTTATGACTTTATTAAGTGAAAGATAAACGCCAATAGATCTCGTTTAATTCATTTGGCGAGGTTAAAGATTATCTCCAAGGTTTGTGTGACATTTACCGCTATCAACGACTAACTTGTGTCATTGAGTTTGTCAAATAACTTAATTTCGATGTTATGCAAACTTGTAGGGCGTTGACTGCGTTCGTGAACTTTATCCTTGTAACTCTTGCCAAGGGGGAAAAATCACCAGACGAAGCATTGGTGTAACCCTTGAGACGTCACCAAAGAAACGCTGCAACCCTGAGATTATTTAACCGTTACGATATCCTCGATAAAGAATTTAGTTTTCTTGGAATATTACTATACATTACAGCAATCAGTTCTTTCTCTTCTGGTAGGATAAGAATTTATAGGCCTTCTAAGAAACTAACAAATCGTCTGAGAAAGAAAATCAATTCTCCCCCAATACCAACAGATATAGTTCGGAATTAAAATACCTGAGGAAACGTTTCAGTCAGGCAAAGTGTGCAGAATAGTTGTTGAACTGTTTAATAAAGATTTACACACATTTAAATATAACTAACTATGATGGAGATAGTCCACGACACCAAATTACTCAAAATGTAATTAGTTAACCATTTAAAAATTTACTTGAAGAAGTCCACAAAGTTCGATGAAACGTTATATTTATAATAAATAATTGTTAAATAACATATTTGACCGTATTTTTATTTATTCTTTACTTAATCTCAGAAAATATATTTTTGAAAATGAAAAATTATTAAAGAAAATAAATATTCATATTTGTTATGTTGGTCACTGGATGAACATCAGTATTGCAACTTGACACGTGACGCTTCTTGAGAGTTATAATAAAAAATTGTTGTCTATGGTAAAATAAAAATGTTTCGAGGGGGTTTAAGTCCAAAAAAAGGGTAGGAATCCATACAATAAGGTTTTGTGTATGATATTGGTTGGTGAGATTCCTATTGCTATAGGGTTTCGATTTGTCGACATTAATTTCCATCGATTTCTATAATATACAATAGGTACAACGACATATGTATGCCCTAATTGTTGATTTGTTGTGATACGTTTTCATGATAAGTTTTGCAAGTTTCATTCTTGCGCGAAGAAAACGTGAAAAAATCGATCATTTTCCATACAGAAGTGTGGAGGAACTTTGTTTGAGGTACCAGGAATGTCTTTCGAGAATTTCTATCGACCTCATAAGCAGACCATCTTTAAGGGGAAGAAATTACAAAGAAAATTTTTAATTCTGGATGTTTCAGTAATTATTAAGTCTGAGCTCCTTTTCTGGATTCATTAAAATTAAGTGCTCGTATTGTGGCATTTGTTGCATCGCCTAAACAAAAAGGACTAAACAACATATACTGACGAATACAACAGATTGAACCTTCATTTGTAAGGTTTCAGAAGTTTTATTGTAATAAGAATTTTTTTAAAATAAGATATCTTCCCTATTGGATAATATGGATGCATGTATAAAAATATTGTAAAACAGCGACCTGTTTAGGTATGTATATAAAAGGGTCGTTTAATTTATTGTCTCATCATTACCTGATGAATTATGTATTAATTTGAATGCTGTACGATGTCATTGATCTATATTGTTTTGAATTTTAACAGATGAATTTGGAATAATTACGACTCCAGAGTTGAAACCTCTCGATTCGTAATTAATTTAATAATCAGTATACTTTTAAATTGTATTGTTAAAACACTAGTATTGACAGTATTGACAGTAAAAAATCAATGGCAGTCGGCTTAAGAGAAATCGAAGAAGGCTGCAAGCAGGGTAATAAAACGTAGTCAGTTTGGCGCCAGTCTGGAATTTATATAATTGTTGAGACTCCGTGACATGTGGCTGTGAGTAGGCCTGGTATTTTCCCCAAACATCGGTGATTAGTGGGGAGAATGGTACCTCCCAAGTTCAAGTGGTTAATACTTTTGATTGGAAAAGGTTTTGTCCCCGACAAATAATCGAGTGGGGAAAATATGTTAAAAACAACGTAAATGGAAATTGAGACAATTAAAGATTGGGAATTGGGTTTATGATTATCATGATAAATCGAGAGAGACTTGGAATGTGATTGATAGAGAACAGGAACAGGATTGAGAGACTATTTAAATCTGTTGAGTGGTCGTGAATTGGACGATCCAGAGCGGAATTCTCTTGATCGTGGCAGCGGAAGTTTGAAGGAATCTTTTGTGATCGGCACGAGATCTGAGGACCAGCGACGAGTTTCAGACAAAGCAGAAGACTGTAACTTCTCTGTATGTAATCTTTCTTCCAATTTCCTAGTACTGTCAATTCCGAGTAGTGTATTTGTTTTTAAATATGCTTCTATGAGAAAGCCCTTAAATACGACCTGGGAATTGATCTCATTTGTGTAACTTTATAATTCATTTAATTTTTAAGTAGGACAACAGTGAAAACTAAAGGATGTCATTGGACTAATTTAGCTAATAAGTAACTAGATATAAGAATTAAAATAAAACTAATGGTTGGTCTCTACAGACCAGTTTTAGTTACGGAGGTGGTTTTTAGTGGGTAAAAATCCCACGCACGCGTCTTTCTGAAGATTTTCCACCTGCCAACGGGTGAAAAAAATTTTAATTTTTGTAAATATTGAGCAACGAGTATATTTTTAATCATAAAAAATGCTGGCTTCATAAAAATGGTTAAAAAATTGTATCGTATCAATTAATAAATGTAAACATAATTCATTTCCATCTATATATAAAATTCCTTATTTAAAATAATTATAGCCCAATGTACTCATCTACCAATACATAATCATTTTACATCAAACGAATTCACCACTCACTAGAGTATGATATTATTTCTGAAATTACCTACTATTGATATTGTTTGAAATTTTACTATGGTTCAAAAACACTTGCACTACACTCGAACTCGGGTGCAGTGCAACAATAAAATAAAGTAGCAAACAATAGTACGGAGTTGGTAGAAAAATCTGATTAAAATATATTTGTAGGTTCATTGATATATAATTTTCTAGGTAAGCATATAAGGAGACTGATGCCAATCAGTAAATGGCACGCGACTCTAGATTGTCGCCTTAGGCATCTCGAGTCCCGTCTCGAAAATGGCGTTTCCAATTTGTCCCTGCCTCCGTAATCTGACCCCGGGGTAAACAGACGATGTCAGGGGCGGCAGGGAGGAAGGGAGGAAGCCATTAGCTTGCAACACGTGTCTGGCACGTGGCTCCAGGACATCCGGAGAACCGACACAAGACACATTTCGCAGGCCTGCTTCGCGAACGAGCGACGGACCGACCACATGCCCGCGCGCTCACAAGCCTCTTACGAGTAAAAATACTCCAAACTGTTGCACGCCAGACAGAGTCTGCTGCTTGCAGCTTGCAAAGTGAAAGGAATATAACGGTTAAATGTCGCAGTGCAGCTTCAGGGACGCTATAATGTGCACCTACATCGAAAGCTGTAGATCGGTGCACGACAACATCCGCCAGGAAAGCGGCGAATCAGTCCACGTTCTCAAAACCAACATATTATAAGTTCCCTATTCCTTGTCGACACAGATAAAACATTCTCTTCTGTTGGACAGGCCAACAACTACGAAAAAAATTGTTTATAGTATGTAGCAATGTAACATCAAATGAAACAATTCAATTGCCTGACATTAATAAGTTAACATACAATGCAACCAATAAGCAAAAAAAAACTATTTATTTTAGTACCCTTTACAACGTTTCGTTCAGATTTTTGGAATTTTTTGGTACAGATAAGTAATCTAAAATTTTCAGTGGAAAAACTTCATAGGATTAAGCAAAATTATACGTTTTTGAGGACTTAAACACGACGCCTTGACGCAGTCCAAGAAGCAAAATTTTGTTTATTTATAAAAAATTAAAAATTGACTACTTATCTGTACCTGAAGCAGTTGAAAAGACTTGACGAATCATCATGATAGAACTTAATTAAAGTGTTTTGCTGACATTTGACAGACTTAGTTTCTTCTAATAATAAATTACAAACTTTTGTCCTTTGTCAAATGAACACAAAAATGTTAATATCTGATTACAAAATTAATTTAAAATAAGAACGACTAACAAATTAAACAAATAAATAACTTTAATTGTCTGTTCAGGGAGTCATGGAGAAGAATCCATGATATTCTAATTTTTTTAAGTTTCAACCATGTTTTTATATATTTTTTTAAGTTCGCATATAATACCCACAGTGCAAATTATTGTTTAAATTATTTATTTGATAGTGTTAACCACTAAATGTGATTTATAGAGTCCCCAAAATAAAGGAAACCAAAAGTCGTATAATATTAAAAATTATTATTAATAAATGTTCTGCCAATTAAGGTTGTATCATATATTATTTAATGTCCTAAAAACTAACTCGTTAGAACATACATCATTTATAGTATATAACCGGAGATTTCTTAGATGCCTAAAATAGTTAACCGTCAACTTGTCATTCAACAGGCGATATAGGAGTGCGAAGAATTTTAGCATAACCGAACAAAGAGATTTCAAATATAAAATAGCTGGACATTAATAAACACAGCACCACTTTGTTAGTTGTCACTTTATTTAAAAATTCGACTATTGTCATCATCAGCTGTGGACAAATATATAATGATAATTTCTGCTAATACATAGTATATATCATATTTACAATTTGAACAGCATTAAATTACCTTTTCAAATTGTTTAAACTCAATTAGTGGGAATGCTCAATTTCATATAGTTAATTTTTAGAAGATAGACAAGAATGGAAAAATGTCAACCGGACCAGGGAATCGAACCCAGTTGGTAGAGCATGCGGCTGGATATCGCAAGGTCCTGGGTTCGATTCCCTGGTCCGGTTGACATTTTTCCATTCTTGTCTATCTTCTAAAAATTGTTTAAACTCTTTAAAAAACAACTTATAACATTTTCAGTTTTATTGGCATATTCATAACATTCAACACTCAATCCATACTAAAATCTATACCAACTTTACATAACTAACACATACTATACCAACATTCATAACTAAAACAATTGAATAATGACAATACATTTTAATTCTCAGAATTTATTTAATAACTTAAGATAATTCACATAGTTCCATTTTTCCAACTTCACTTTATTTGTTGACAATTTTAATTAGATTTTCATATATATTCCTTAGAAAAGACCTCTTTTATATTTTGAATTCTCCTTTTGTAGTATTTTAAAATCTTCCCAACAGGTAACATGCCATAAGTTCTGACAATGCGGTATTAATTTTTAAATACCTTTTCGTATTACTTTAGTGATGGTAGATTCGTTTTTTCATATTCCTACATGTCATGCCTATGTATGACATATCATAATTTTTTACTATTAATCTTATGCACACAATCTTTTACATCTTCCTTATTTATTTTATCATTTATATTTTTAGCATATTTTGTAACTTATTTACTGGTTTCATTGCCAGTTTTATTTTCATAGAACCATTATTCTTTAATAACCTTTTCTAATTTTTCTGATAAACCTTTTATGTATGTAATACTGTGATAACAAGCTTTTTTTGCAATCATTTCTTATATTGTCTACATCCTTATTGCTTTCACATTTATTTACATTTTTATCTGATGTATTTATTAATTTGAACTTATAAAGTTGTTTATTGATAATAATATTCATAAAATAGCTGCTTATTTAACTAGTGTCACATTATTACTATTTTATTTAGTGTGCTATAAGTTTACAATGCTAATGAACTAGTGTCACAGTCTTACTATTTTATTAATATCAGTTTTGTGACAAAAGTTCATTCACTTTTATAATATTTTGTGCATTTATTTGTGAATACCTTGTAAACCTATATCACTTGTTGAATTGCCAGAGGTGAGTTTTAAGAATTTTATTGCACTTTTGGAGCTATAATTTTGTGGTCACTTTCTTAGATATTTTGTTACAGGTCGCGAGAAGTAGCATGGCGTGTGAAATGTGCAGTAGGAGAAGTGTTGGAGAGAAGTAAGTGCTTACGCCCAATTGTAGACCAACAAGGAAATACAAACATACAATTTTTAATGTGTAATGTTTTTCATTAGCCGTCTGGCTGGTGTTTCGGCCATATTTCATTATTTTATACTTTATATTGAGTCTGATTTTGTTGAATGTTAAATTTTAAACAATTGTTGATGTTGACTTTAGACACCTCTCACGTCGTTGGAGCACGGCCTTAGACAAGGGACCATGGGATATGACATGAAATACAGTACAATACAATATTAGAGGTTTAGAGACAAAGGGACTGAGGCACGTGCCAGAAGTGTTTCCGGGAAACGACCACTTGGGGGTCTCGTGGACGCAATATTAAAGACGTAGAACCGGATATCGGAAACAATTTCACCGACGCGTTAAATATTGTTTCTCGTGAGCCTGCCAAACTAACGAATAGGTTATTATTATTTAAGTTTCTACCTCGATATTTGTCTCTGAGGGTTTCATTTGTACACGTGAGCGTAGCGCGTGTTTTTCAATGGCTAAAAGTCGTAGTTGAGAGACTAAACCGAGGCCAGTCTCGGGGATTTTCCACTGCGTATCGGACGTTTCGGTCAACGGGAAAGCAGAAGTGTGCGTGTAACTTCTTCACAGGCCACGTATCTCATTAGACAGATTGACCCACGTGCCCGGATGTCTTCTCAAACTTAGAAAGTGTATCGAGTGCTCCGATGTGATGTGCTCCTTCGTCCCTCACCCACGCCGTTATTGGTTCTGGAAAACGGGATCACTTAATCTTATGATCGGAAATGAGACTGACATGCAGCCACGTCTCAGAACAAACATTACTGACTAATCTATAATTTTTGTCTCTCTCCTGTTTCATATATTATCTGGTGTGTTTGACGGGAGGAAGCTTTCAAATGAGTGCTTCATGTTTCTCATTGCGTTTATGTGAAAAATGAGTATTTATACTGTCAGTTTTCTGATCTAAAATAAGCGTTTGTATGTTTGTCCTTCTATACATACAAGTAATAACAAGATTAATAACATGTTTTATTATAATTATTTTTATTACCTTTTAAAGTTTATATCATTTTAATATCTACGTAACAAATCTGCTGGTTAATTATTAAATAAAAATCAATTCAGTCTTCAGTGTTTATTTTACGATATTCAGATGCTTTCGGCTATTTCGCCATATTCATCTGAAAGGTTATACATTCATTAAAACTTTTCAAATTTATATTCATTATTTCAATTAATTACTCAAGTACATTTCTAATAAATTTTTACCTGTTCTGTTACGGAGGATTTCAGTTTTATTTACATTCTTTAACAATACCCTAAATGCATACATAACATAGTATTGGTTTTTGCATTAATTCAAAGTTTATATCATTTTACGTAGCGATTTCTGCTCTCCACGTTTATGTACGAATATTAATCCTTTTTTTATATGTGCGTTTTATATTTGTATGATTGTTATTTGTATTTTGTTTAGCATATGCGCTTTATAGATCTTGTTCTTGTATGTATGTGATGTCTTGTTTGCAGTGGCGCAGCGTGGATTTCAGCCACCCCTTTATTTAGTAATTTAAATCCAAAATGCCCCAAATTTAGAGCAATCAAAACAACTTTTCGGTAAAAACAATTATTTTATTGTGTATTGTACAGGGTTCAAAAATTTAGTACAATACAAAAGTTATTATTTGATGTTAAATTTATGCCGCCCCAAAAAGTGCCTCCCGCCCCCACCACGCTACGCCCCTGCATGATTATAGTTTATCAATACATAGTACATTTTTTAGATATTTGTAATATGTTCATGATTATGTATTTTAATAATGTACTTGTTAACTATGTATATTTTTTTGGAGTTGTCCATTTCCTGAAAAGAGGATAATGGGATTAGTAAATAAATCTAAATATAAGCATATGAAATTTAATAGCTTTTCATAAAAAGTAACACAAATTCTTGAGACTGAAATTTGTTTTATTGGTAAAATTATTCAACTGTCTAACTAAAATTGAACACGTGAATTTGATTAGAAAAATGTTTATATTTTAATTTGGAAATAATACGCATGAAAACTACTAATAATTGCCCCAATTTCAAAGGGACTGTACATGCACCTTCCACTTTACTACTTGGTCTTCCAAAATATTCGCGTAATCTAGAATTTAAAGAATATTTTGTAATAATCTAATATGCCCCCATGCACTTCAGTATGGTTTTTTAAAATTAACTCGTATTACTAAACAAAAATGCTCTCTATTCATCCATTGTCCGTCTCAAAAAGCCTTTGAAACAACTCAACGGATTTAAGGGATTAAAACAGGAATTTTATCTAGCAGGGTTCAGAAGATGTGAATAAAAATATTTGTAAATCCATTGAATTATTCTACCAAAGTCGGCTGAAGTAGAATATCTGAGGCACAATCAGCTTAGTTTCATTGATCTATTTTGACGTTGCTGTTGTCTGAAGCTTTTATTGTCTGTGGTTTGATTTCATTCTCAATTGTTGATTTAATATTCTATATAAATAAAAAGCAACTTATGCGACGTAATTCAGTCCTTATACAACGATCCTATTCAAACACTTGGCGAGATAAATGGTTTGCACTTAGTCTTAATCATATTTATTATATTATTAGATTATAAATATGAAAAGTATTTTATTAGTTGCAGTGCAGATTGATCTTATAAATAAAAGAGCCGCATACTGGATTTTATTGTATATTTTATATGTATCTACACACATTATTTAGCCAAATTTTGTACACCTGTTCCTTGCGACTTGAAGCAATAATTGACTTCAAAGTTAAAAAATTACTGTCTTCGTGTTAATGAGATTGATAGTGTCTCTCGCTACTGAAAATTTCTTCAGGCTATTTTCAAGTAACTGTTCCTATTTAAGGTGACTGAATGAAGATTTCTTTACTCGATTAAGATACTGTCATCGCGGTGGTTATGATGAAATTCAGGGGCGTGAAAAGGTAAATTTTCAAAAATGAGGTGTCGATGGTTTAATCCATTTTTACAACGATATTACTGTAGAATTCAATATTGTGGCGGGTTAATATAAATGAATTCACAGGCATCACCGCGCACCCAGCTAGTCTGCATTAGTTGACTGGTACAGCTAGATTCTATGCTAATGAATGTATAATTCTAAGAAGGCAAAAATAAAATAATTTATGTTCGTCGTTAATGACTTTATTGTTGACACGACCTTCAATAAATTAAATTTAAAAAAATACAAGTGCAGTTTCCAAATAATTTATCACTGGTAATAAAATTATTTTAATATATATTACGCATATAACAGAAAGAAAACGATACCATTTAAAAGTTTCAAGTTCTCAATTCCTTAAAGAACCGTACACAGCATATAAGGACGAACAGGAACCATCACAGCAGGAGGGCAATTGGGTACGAAGTTGGAAACAGGTGTAAGGAAAACCTTACAATTGTTGCGTGCCACTAAGTTCTTGTAACGTCTCCCGTTTTTTGTTCTACTTTCTCCGGGAAGTGTAAACAAATGAAGATGCTCAAAAAAGTTTGAGAATGTTGCCGAGACAGACAAAAAAAAGGGGGTAGTTATTAAGGTCATTGTGTCGCGTTTCCTCCGGACCTAAGTTGACCTGCTCGCATTGAAAGTTGCTGATTTGTGGTGCGTGAAGTTCCTCACTACGGAAACACGCGTCGGACTCTTCAAATTATGCGTTACGCTCCAATGGAATAAATCGCCAAAAGGAAAAGACAAAACTTACCTTAGCAACTACGCAAACAGGTACTTTGGAATTGATAATTTCGCAACAGTGGGGGATTTTATATTTAGTTAGTGCTGCTGGTCTGAACATTTTTAAGGTCTAGGGCGGAAAGAAAATTTATGTTGCGTAAGAAAATGGTACCAATGAGAAAGAAGTTAAAGAAGCGGTCGTTTCATACAGTAAAAATGTCTGCTCGTCTTCTGAGAACTATTTAAAATGATGATACGTTTCTCTTCGCAAATACATTTTTCAAAGAATAAATACAAAACAATTATTCTTAGAAGTCACTTGCCAAAATTCTAAAACCATACAGTGACGTACACAACATTAATGAGAAATTCTAAGTATTTAAATAGTCAAGTAAGTAAGGACCATTAGCGGACCAACTTTTATCCCACACTTCAATTCTTATATTATTTGGAATTAAATATAAATAAGAGTCAATATCTTTTAAATATTATATTACGTTTTTTACGTTTACTTTTCTCGATTAAATTTTTCACGCAAACAACCGAGGAGTGGCAGACGACGCATACGACCGCAGACGCTGCAGTCCTGAAATATTTTACTAGGACTCTGAATTCGAGTAACGTGCTACCTTGTTCAGCTACATCAAAGCTGCGACCATACAATAGTAAAATATAGATGGTGGCCATAGTCCCAGTTTTAATTGTTTATAATACCACCTGCAAGCGTTGTACAGTGTTGTTTCAAGAGTTGTTTAAAGAGTAACTCAGACAGTTTTAAATAAGCTCATACGCGAGTCCAGATTTTTTTTACTTTCAAACTTGCAGCCCCATACGCAAAATGGCGAATCCCGAGCGTAAAGCGTTTTATATTTTGTAGTTTTCTCATAGTGAATCTCTAATTTCAGCTCAACGTGCGTTTCGCTTAAGATTTAATTGTAATCCCCCATGGAAACATCCGCCGATGGTATAGAAAATTCATAACAATGGGATGTGTGTATAAAAGGAGAGGATGCTAACAAGTATTAGTATTAAATAATATTCCATTGATGTGGAACGAGTCAGAGAATGCAAACAAATTGTTACTCTTGCTACTATTTTCTGTTTATTATATATTTAACTTACAATAAGATATGCATAAGTACTACAGACAAGACATTATATATAATTTGTACCTGATATGTAATATTGATAAATAACTACTATATTATACTCAACAATGCGCTATGTCTTTGGTAAGGTCTATACTAAGATACACTCAACTCCATGAATTCTTCAACAGAATAGAAAGAGTGGCTAAGAAAATAGGAAATTTCTTTCTATATATTTTTAACTGTTTAATGGAGGCTGGAAGTTTATTAAATTTGCTAATGTCATTATAATGAAGATTCTTTTGAGACTTCCCTTCCTTGTGTTCGTTATTTTTACTTCTGATATTAAAGCTATGCTCATCTAAGTTCTTTGTGAATTGGTGACTGTTATTAATAACAAATAACAACAGTGATTGAATATACTGGCAAGTAAGATTAAGTATTCCCATTTTGTTTGGTGTAAATTGACATAATATTTTGACAACTATTTTCTGTAGATAAATTTTTTTGTTATTCTCTAATGTATTACCCCAGAATATTTTACCATATGCCATTAAAGAGTGACAGTATGCGGAATAAGCTAATTTTCCTCTGTTTGAGTCACTACAACTTGACATGATTCTAACAGCAAAGATTTACGATTTACTATTTTAGGAGAATATTAATGTGATCTTTCCAATTTAATTTATTGTCTACAGATTTGTGCATTCAATTTCACTTATTTTACAATTGTTTTATTTAATTTTTTTATAAAGGTCGCATCGACTGCCCGGTAACACTTACACAATTATCTGTTGTTATTGTTCCAGAGTTCAATGTAGCATCATTTGTCTGAAACTGCACGAATGAGTCTTATCACAACTGACTGATAAGCCATTTCCTAGAAACCAGTGAAGCACCTGCGTTAGTGTATCATTGTAAAATATTTTCCAGACTATTTTGCTTACTTGTTATCATCCAGTATCATCCGCAAAGATTATAGTTTTAGGCGAATAATTTATGGCTTTAGGTAAGTCATTTATATTGATTAATTATAGGAACGGACCCAAAATGTAACCCTGAGGCACTAATGTCAAGTTCGGGATTTTTTTTAAAAATTTTACAACACAATTTTCTTTCTATACAATTTTTGGTTCTCTAACATAAAAATATATAATCCCAAATTTTCAACCTGAATAATCTTTGTCACTTGACTTGCGTATCAATGACTGCACAAGATCATTGCGTCGTAGCTTGGAATTGTTTTGACATTTCGAATTTCTGAGTTCTGATACATTACGTTTATCGTAATTGCGTGCGTCCTGAATTATTTATCAATTAATTCGACACTGAACAATGGAAGTGTATTTGAAATAATGTTTTACGCTAATGTGAGAGGTGAATTGTTGTAATTACGATTTATGCATATATTCATTCGGCAGCATTCCATCTAAACTCGTAAATAAAACATTTTATTTTCAGCTTTCATTTGTGCTATTTCGATGATATGGGGTGTATTTTAAAAAGTCTGACGATCAATAAGATCATGTATTGACAAAGAGATTAAAGTCGAATTAAATACTACAACGCTGGGCGCCCAGCTAGTATTATTTTAATATACTTTTTTAACTTATTAAGTTAAGAAAATAACCAAAGAATGGATATTTTTCTAAGGATCGAAGGTTTTCCCCGGTGAATGTGATAAATATGGCAGTGAACGCCATAGAAACGTCGTGGCCTTTTGTCGATACTGACCCGGATGAAAGATATTTTAATTTTATTTTATTTTTACAAGTAATTTAGTGTATCTGTATGTAATATTGTTTTTATTAATATATTTTGTCTTTCAATTATTTTCAAATCTTCAATTTTTATAACAGTACACATACTAGTTGTTACATTCAAATTTCCGTCGCTCCGATAGTCGCATTTGTTAGTAATGTAGATAAGAAAGTTTTTTTGAAGTACGCCTTTGAAAATCTACTTCCCTGGTAAACTGGGTCACGCATATATCTGAATGTTTGTCCCAGAAAACTTCGTCGCACAGCGAGCCGGAAATACGTAATAATTACCCTTTCATCTGAAGGACCTTCTTTACATAATTGCTATGATATAGCTATTAAAATGACCGACCCAGCTCCGTTATTGGGTTAAAAACCGTGTAATTAGCTGCGATTGTAGCTCAGCATCCATGAACATGTAGGGCATAAATGCTAGAACACTGTCATTAATAATCATTACACATGCAAATAGATAGTGGCGTTATTTGAGTATCTTTGGTAAACTACTGCATACAGTGTTATTAAATTTTATTCAGTTTAAAGCTGCGGATTAATTTACTTATTTTCTTACGAGTCCTTCCATTGTCTGCAGTGAATGCGCCATAAATTTGTTTAGGCTATTATTTAGTGAGTAGAGGTATAGTTTACAGCGACTACATGAACAGCAGTGGGCAAGGGTCGAGAACGACCCATTCATTCTGAAATATGAGAAACGAAAGCTGTGATGGTGGCCGATAGTGGTACTGGGACAAAGCCGAAAGATGTTTACTAGCAACAGGCAGCAGCTGGAGAAGTGGTTATCCTTGTGAAGGACGCCTCACGCCTCTCGCCTCTCGCTTCCAAGGTCGCGGTCCTTCCTATCTCCACACAGACGCCATCAAATAAACTATCTCGTCAAACGTCGACCTTCACGCGGCACAGACACTCGCTCATTACCATTACGGAATCGTAACATTTGCAAAATGTTGACCAGGAGCAACGCGTGGTATTTACGAAACTAACGACACGGGTCGCCTCCCTCGGCGAAGAAAAGGGATAATACTTGTCCACCGTTTCTCAACCTGCACGAGGAAAATCCACGACCACCTCCAAAGAGCGAGGATAATTGTTTCAGTTCCGCTTTCCTTCGTCCAGTCACTGGGTGTTTCACTAGGCGCCTGTAATTGTAATTTAATCTTTGTGAGAAATTCAGTAAACAGATTATGGATATTTAATGACAGGGATAATAAATTCTCAAATTTTTAGCATTAACCCCAGCTAATTTATTTGTTGGAGACACTTCATAACAGAATATAAATTTTTAAGGTTTAAATTTTCTGATTTAAATCCGGTTTCATTAGTTGTGTGGTGATTCATGACCCTTACAGTCGGGTAAAGCAAAAATAATTTAGTTTTGTTATTTACGTATACAGGACGGAAGACGACAATGGCTTGGTGGGGCCGAGTGGGCGGGAAAACGTCACCGTTTGCCACATTATTGATGGCCTGGACGAGATATAGAGAGGACAGTTGGTGCAGTGAGGCTGCAGGAAGCAGTTGTTGCAGAGAGGCTGGAGGAGAGAGACGAAGCAGTGGCAGAACAAGGCGACATGTATAAAATTTAGTTTCTGCACATTTAAGAGAGGAGATTCATTTGGTGGGAGTACAGAAAATAAAAAGACAACATTTGATGGTGAAGGAGAGGCGCTAGAGAATCTTATAATGTGAAGAAGACGTTGACCCAGGAAAGGAACAACCGGCATACGAAATCAAGAACGAAGAACGACGTCATCAGCGTTGACATCTGGTAAACGGCATTTACTCGGTTTTTCACACAAACCATTATCGTCAGATTCGCGATTATAATTTTCAACCATATCGTTCGTCACCCGCGTTTCCCTGGAGCAGCAATTTAAGAAGCTGCGTAGAGTATTATTTTTGCTTTTACCGACTGAGCTAAATAATTTAAATTGATATCGTAAATTTATATGTTTATCTAGTTAAACTTAATTTGAGTTATATTTCTATTAAAAATAATTTATTATTATTGTTATGAAAGCTGTGATGGTGGCCGATAGTGGTACTGGGACAAAGCCGAAAGATGTTTACTAGCAACAGGCAGCAGCTGGAGAAGTGGTTATCCTTGTGAAGGACGCCTCACGCCTCTCGCCTCTCGCTTCCAAGGTCGCGGTCCTTCCTATCTCCACACAGACGCCATCAAATAAACTATCTCGTCAAACGTCGACCTTCACGCGGCACAGACACTCGCTCATTACCATTACGGAATCGTAACATTTGCAAAATGGTGACCAGGAGCAACGCGTGGTATTTACGAAACTAACGACACGGGTCGCCTCCCTCGGCGAAGAAAAGGGATAATACTTGTCCACCGTTTCTCAACCTGCACGAGGAAAATCCACGACCACCTCCAAAGAGCGAGGATAATTGTTTCAGTTCCGCTTTCCTTCGTCCAGTCACTGGGTGTTTCACTAGGCGCCTGTAATTGTAATTTAATCTTTGTGAGAAATTCAGTAAACAGATTATGGATATTTAATGACAGGGATAATAAATTCTCAAATTTTTAGCATTAACCCCAGCTAATTTATTTGTTGGAGACACTTCATAACAGAATATAAATTTTTAAGGTTTAAATTTTCTGATTTAAATCCGGTTTCATTAGTTGTGAGAAATTCAGTAAACAGATTATGGATATTTAATGAAAGGAAAAATAAATACTCAAATTTTTAGCATTAACCCCAGCTAATTTATTACTTGGAGACACTTCATAACAGAATATAAATTTTTAAGGTTTAAATTTTCTGATTTAAATCCGGTTTCATTAGTTCCATTTTTCCTTTGCTGATGAAACAAGACAATTAAGGTAATAAATCAGGAAAAAAGTGACAGAAATATAATACAATACGTGAACTGTTAAATAGAACGCCGAACTAGTGCGAAACAATTTTACAAAAAATAAAAAAGGATTACAACCTTTCGTTCCGTTTTGAAAATAATAATAAATTTTTTTCGCTAGTTATACTTTTACATACATGATTAATTTTCAGTTTGTTGTAGTTTTCAGCCCTTAGGTAACTTATTGTGTGCAAGGATAGTTTACTTCCTCAACTCTGTCTGAATTTATATCTGCAATAAACCTTTTTACATTTTTGTCTACCTATATCCTAAAAAGCACAGATTCGCGCATGATAAATGGAAATTTCACCACTTGGAGCTGCTCGATGAGGAATCTGACTTCCGTTATTAACGCACACACTGCCCTCTAATGCAAATTTTACAAGATCCTCATGTAGCCTATTAACCTATCCCTTCTCTTGGCCAACATCCTCCATATTGTTCGCTCTTCCTCTATGCTGTTTAGAACTTCCTGGTTAGTTAATCTATCCACCCATCTGATTTTCAGCAGTCTTCTATAGCACCACATTTCAAAAGATTCTATTATTTTCCTTTCTGAAACTCCTTCCGTTCACGTTTCGTACCCATATAATTCCACATACCATACGAATATTTTACTGATGGTTTCCTAAAATTATATTAGCCGTAAGTCAATTCCCTTTGTTTTGTGAAAGCCTTGCCTGTACAATTTGTAGTAATAAAATATAATTATAACAGAATTATAAAATAACTTTCACTATTTCTAATATGCCTCATAACCATAAGTCATATATTTTGTACAAAATTTCATCACCGAGATACTTTATTTGTAGGATACAGTTTTTAAGTGACTTGGAGATTTTATATGCATCTCTAATCCTACATCACATAATTCTCTTTCTCAATTATTCCTGAAGTATTGAGTTTTGAACCTGTGTGATGATAATGTATATTCTCGATGGTCACAAATGTTTTCACATTTTGCCTAAATAAAAATATGGGAAAAGTAGAGTCAATATTTTTTAGTTTATGAATACTATTTGACAACTTTATTACCTTCTAAGAATAAATATAATTCTAACACAAGCACTTTGCAGGGTTGTTAAGTTCTTTTCCCGTACCAAAAATGTGGGTTCATCGCTCCATAGAGTTTGATTGTTAAGATTTACTTTCTGTCATATATACTTAAACTGAGAATCAAATAAATTCCTTCACTAATTTAGATTTTATATCCTTTAGTCGTCGGTAGAGGAAATAGATACGTCGTACAATACATCAAATAAATGCAAGACAAAAATAATAAAATGTAATTAACTACAAAAAATCCTTAAATACTTAACTAGAATAAACAAGAGATGGTATAAAGTAACTGAAAACACAACACGCACA
>CM067376.1:59886728-60032276 GCA_034510155.1 Eucriotettix oculatus
TAAAAAGCACAGATTCGCGCATGATAAATGGACATGTCACCTCTTGGAGCTGCTCGATGAGGAATCTGACTTCCGTTATTAACACACACACTGCCCTCTAATGTTAATTTTACAAGATCCTCATGTAGCCTATTAATCTATCCTCCATATCGTTCGCTCTTCCCCTATTCTGTTTATAACTTCCTGGTTAATTAATCTATCAACTCATCTGATTTTCAGCAGTCTTCTATAGCACCACATTTCAAAAGATTCTATTATTTTCCTTTCTGGAACTCCTTCCGTTCACGTTTCGTACCCATATAATCCCACATACCATACGAATATTTTACTAATGCTTTCCTAAAATTATATTAGCCGTATGTAAATTATTTTTGTTTTGTGAAAGTTTGCAGTAATAAAATGTAATTATGACAGAATTATAAAATAACTTTCACTATTTATAATATGCCTCATAACCATAATTCATATATTTTGTACAAAACTTCATCACCGAGATACAATTTTTAAGTGACTTGGAGATTTGATATGCATCTGTAATCCTACATCACATAATTCTCTTTCTGAATTATTCATGAAGTATTGAGTTTTGAACCTGTATGACGATAATGTATATTCTCGATGGTTACAAATGTTTACACATTTTGCCTAAATGAAAGTAGAGTCAATATTTTTTAGTTTATGAATACTATTTGACAACTTTATTACCTTCTAAGAATAAATATAATTCTAACACAAGCACTTTGCAGGGTTGTTAAGTTCTTTTCCCGTACCAAAAATGTGGGTTCATCGCTCCATAGAGTTTGATTGTTAAGATGTACTTTCTGTCATATATACTTAAACTGAGAATCAAATAAATTCCTTCCCTAATTTAGATTTTATATTTATTATTATTACCTTTAGTCGTCGCTAGAGGAAATAGGATACGTCGTACAATACTTTAATTTGAATGAATATTTAAGTATCATATTTTAATTATTTAAATGAGTTAATGGAAGTACTTTATTAATTTATATCATAATTACGGGACACTTTTCAATTTTTACTTTTAACTCACTCAGGGGTTAGAAAATAAGCAAAATATTTGACTATATAATCTGTACCCTTTTTCCACTTCGCAAAAAATTACCCCCACTTCTAGAGGGTCTTCAAATAAAAATTATACGGTCATCTCTGGCCACTGCTCCAAGTTTTGCGGATCGCCGTCCTCCGCTGTAATTTTGTTACAATAACCAATTGACTTTAATAACTGTGCCCTCATCTTACTAAAAATTCATAAAAAGTATGAAGGGTGAAATCATCTATTACAATACAACTGAGCAGCAACAAATTGATGTATGGAAACTTCGTAACAATGGTTTGCAGTGTTTGTTCTAACGTTCGGTAAGTTAGGGAAAAGCAAATTATATATATATATATATATATATATATATATATATATAT
Source organism: Eucriotettix oculatus (assembly GCA_034510155.1). Classification (NCBI taxonomy): domain Eukaryota; kingdom Metazoa; phylum Arthropoda; class Insecta; order Orthoptera; family Tetrigidae; genus Eucriotettix; species Eucriotettix oculatus. The sequence goes on from CM067376.1 coordinate 59,888,169, forward strand.
ATAGAGAGAGAGAGAGAGAGAGAGAGAGAGAGAGAATAAAAGAACGAGAAGTGATAGGAGCTGAGGAAAAGAAAGGAAGTTCCAACGTTTCAAACACTACAAGAAATTCAGTCCGTCTTCAGAGTAAAGGAAAGGCTAAGCATAATATAGATTGATGACAGAAATACGAGGAGTCCATAACAAAATAAACCTATTAAATTCAGCTTAATTCAGACAGGCAATTAACGCTGCTCTTAACGCCTGACTTTTCCGATTATTTAAGTCTCAATGATGTGGAGAACATTATTTGTTTTCAGAGGTAATGGTAGCTACTCTCGAGTAATTAATAGCATTGTTATGAGTCATATCTTATCTTATCTACATGGATTAATTTTTATGTGGCAACATCGCGCGAGGCGTTAACTAATTAGTTGCAGTGATGAAATTTATGATCGCCGAATAGGGATAGAGACGTTTCGGAAGCTAAGATTGCATTGTAAACGACGGTGTCCTTGTGCAGAAACGTCGCCGGTTCTGATGACGTGAAAAGGATGTGACTAGATCACGCATGTGCTAGGAAGTGGAGAGTGTAGCGGCTTTCCGTTGTTTTTACAGCTAGGCAATAAAGCGACGCCGCGCAGCGCCGCGACGGAACGGAAATGGGCTCCTATTCAAAGCTCGCAGCTCAGAATTGCGGATGCCGGTTTTATAACTCACCACAAGGAATCTGTTACCACCGCAGGTGTCCGCGAACTGCGTAATCCCAATCCCTCAGTTTAATTTTGAACTTACCCGCTGTCGATCTATTTCAGAAGTCGCTAAACCTCGCGGAAGTTAAAAGCAACAGCAACGATTCGAAAGAAACAAAGTAAATTTCTGATCACGTAGTTGTACAAAGAGTGAATACTTTTATTATAGACTGTGAGAAAGACTGCCACTCGCCATCTATGGATAGATAACTTGTCGCTGCCTCAAGTATCCTTTTTCTCTATACTTCTGTCTGTAATAATAAAACTGGATTCACAGCAAGAAATTACCAGACCTCAGTAAAAAAAATTCGGAGACGTTTGAAAGCTAGAGGTGGAAGTTTTTCGGGTTTGCCTACGACAGCAAAAACGCCACGTCTGGCCCTATTCCGATAAATATATCAATACATAAAATCCGTCTGTCTGTCTATCTGACCGTCTGGTAGTTTGTCTCGAATACGGTCCGAAACGGCTGAACGGATTTCAATGAACATTTGGGGGTTTGAGAACAGGAAATTTAACTTAAATATTCGTGCATATTTCAATTCAATAATGATTTTAATATAATATAAATATTAATTCTACGGGAAGGTTTCTTGGCTTACGTGCATTCGAATCTCCCGAATTTTAATGCAGGTTGCCTATGCTCTTAATCTGTTTATGCTCAGAAACGGCTTAACGGATTTAAATGAAAATTTTAGGGATTGAAACAGGAATTTTAACTTAAATTTTCGTGTCTGTTTCATTTCGATATCTTGCAGAGTTCAGAAGGTATTAAAATGAATGTTTATAATTCCATTGAATTGCCGCCCGAAAGACGGTGTGAAAACTAACTGCAAGTTTTAAATCCCATAGGCGTTCCTACACCATTCATCCCACTTACGTTGTTATTATAAGCATATTTTTGGCAGCATGAGAGAGAGAGAGACGGGGACCATTCAAACTCCATCTTTTGCTGCAGTAGGTTTCGCTCCGTAATTAACCTATTGTTGGCAGAGAGCCAACTTCCTGAGAAATAATAAACTTATTTGGATCGTCAATAAGATGTGTACGTCAATTGGTTTTATGTCGCGTAAATTTTCATATTTAGTAACTACTCTCTTTTAAATCAAATAAAATAATTATAATTTATCTCAAGAAATATAATTGAAGTTTCTGTCTGTCTGTAAGTTTGTCTCGAATAGGTTTCCGAAGCATGTGAAAGTGGGTCCTAATCAAAACCAACTGCGAGTAATACGGTTTGCCCTGAAGCGATATATATTCAATGAATTCAACTTTATAAAATTCTGAACCTGTTGTTTCGATTTTAGAACAAAATAAAAATAGCTATTTCCGCGCCAACAAAGTCGCGAGCATAGCTAATAATAAATATAATCAAAGGCTTTTAATTATTGAATTGAAAAAATTATTTAATATTATTTTTAATCAAATTTGATATTAAGATCTGGTTTCAATGCCTTTTTTGACCATAATATCTGAATTTATTGTTTTACTACCAGGCTTCCGGACAGAGCCCGGAAAGTCATTTTTATTAGCCCACTACAGTATTTAATTAAACAGTTATCTCATTGTCAACACGTAATTAAACCATCAGCGGCCGCAACATAGTTTTGAAAATTTTCATTTTCACTCCACCCGATTTGTGTGACTCGAATTTCATCAAAACTACAGCGATAACACAGTATCTAAATCGAAAGAAAAAAAATTAGTACCTTAAATGAGAATAATAACTTTAAAAGCTTTTAAAAAGTTAAATACCTCTACCCCCACTTCCACCCCTGGTAGTAATGAGTCCCCGCTTGCTTCTGGGATCGGAAGGAACTCATGTACAAAAATTGGGAATTGCTGTATGCGTTTCGATTTATATGCTGCACATACACAAAAATTTAAAGGAAAAGTCTATTATTACTATTATAAGGAGAAGATACTTGAATTATTTCGTCGGTCTTATTACAATGAAGTATATGCAGATTCATATACGTTTCTACGAAGTATAAAATAGAGTATGTAAGGCCCTGTTCTGTTTTGCGATTTATAAAACAATTGTTATTAACTAATTAGCAAGTACCTTTACTTAAATAAAATGGTAGCTAAACTAAAGCATAATTTCAACTTAACACCAATGTAATTGTCTCGTTTGATAGCTTGACATGTGCCTATTTGTAAGTTCTATATTTATTTAAAATAGGGCCTTTTGTGGACTGAAAGTGGGGGGAGGGGGAAGGAGGGAACCTAAATCTTCAAAAAATCGACAGAAAACTACTCTGGAATGATCGGCGGTAAACATAAAAATTTCACGGCAATCGAATGAATGATATATGAACGTAAAACTTGTAGCTCACTGTGTTTTTACCAGGTCGGGTATATAAACTCTGGATTTAGTCGCCAGAATTGCCCTTTATATATATAGAATGTATGCCAGATAAATAAGAAATAATAACTTATTTAGTGAAATTGGGATTGTTGATAAATAAAAATATGAAAAGATACAGTAAGTGGTCTTAATAAATTATCTGAGAGTTATCAATAGCCTAGGAAATTATTATTAAAAGTATGATATTATTCTTCACAGAGATGAACACGAATTGTGATCTTCCTCCCAAATACTTATTGAATGTTTGAATCCAACTCAACAGCAGGAACGTAACGAAACCGTTTAATAACTACTCAGTGTGTTCAAAGTAGCCGGTTCAGAGATCTTGAGGTGTTGTCATGTAAGCTAGCGGTTCAAGCCAATTCCGTTGTCAATAATTATTTGAACTAAGGGCCTAACTAACCCAATCACGACTATGAATATTACCATTTCTTGTGACACATGGCCTTGGTTGTCTTTCTCAGTCCCATATCCGGCAAAGGGGCTGGTTTGCCACCCACCATAACTCTTTTTCTTGTGCAGTTTGAGAGCAGACGCCTAACTTTTCACAATCTACGAGCATATTTATCTAAAAACATTTTACATTTAATAATAAAACGAGTGAGACGAGAAAACTCGCGTAGAAGGGAAATTGTTGCGGAATTTCCGGCAGATACTGGATGCAAATAGCAGCTTTGTCTCTTAAAGCAGGTCCATTTCACGCCCCGATGGACCGGGTTTACTTGCAAGGAAATGACAGTAGCTGTGACTTGTCCTGCAACAGAAGCCTTGCCCCGCTACTTGATATGTGTTACAGACTTTCGTTTTTGTAAACGAAACTTGAGAGCGTGATTGTTAAATTGGGTCATGAAAGCCGGAGACGAGAGGCTTTGTGGCGTCGCCAGCAGGAAATCTGCTTTCTTCCACAACAACGTCCTTCCACAATGCATATGGAAGTATTTCATTACTTGCACCTGTCACACGTTTAGCATTTACGGGGACCCGAGTCGACAACGCCATTAGGGTAGAATTTGTTCTGTTAGTCATTATTTTATAAAGCAAAAATTATTATAAAAATGTGAATAATATAAATTTTCCTTTTATTTATGGCAATGTACACCAACTGTAAGAATCTTAATTTGCATAGCCAGTTTCTTTTAACGAAATGTATATACTTTCAATAAAATATCTTACAAACTAAGTACACGAGCTCTACACTATGAGTCGTTTGAACGAGCTTTCCCATAAAGCAGAATCACTTACACAAATCCTACTCGGAATTGGCAGTATAGGAAATCGGCAAAAGGTTACAAACAGAGGTATTTATCCTCTCGTCTCAACTTTCCTGGTGCTTGTCGCTGGACCCATCTGGACTTCTGCGTTGGACAAAGATGAGCCCTTTATAGATTTGGACTGGATTTACGCCGCCCTTTAAACGACCTTGGCCAGGAAAATCTCCAATTTATAAGTGCTTCCTCTTAAAACTCTATCTTCATCTACACTTAAAGATCAGTAATAATATCCACATCATAACCTACTTAATGTTCAATCTTAATTACCACGTCCTTAATAATTTCAAACTCCACATCCTCAATGTCCCAAAATCCGTTTTCCTTCTGAAATTAATCATTTTCTCCACTCCCTTATTTCATATTTCTTCAATAGCGGTGTTCAATATTGTCCAATCAAAATTCTTATCCACCCTCCCTGGGCGGAGTCGTTTGCCCCACTCCACCAACGTTTTTTGGGGAAAAATACCATCCTCGTTCACCACCTGATGCCACCAAATTCCAAAGACTTGGGAAAACCCCAGTCGTGCCATCGTGTCAGGTTTTATAACCCTTTCCCCATCATGCCACTTGGCTTTGACTCCGTACCGCCAAATTCCGCTAGTAGTTGTGTTTTAGTATTACAATACTTATAATTTTTTGAGTAGTTTCGTCAAATTCCTCAGAGCAACGGTCTATTTAGACGCTTCAGAGGAAAGCATTTAAATGAATCTTTCTTGTACATGAAAATGCGGTCATACCCCTCGTCATTCGTGGAAAACTTTTTTGAAACTGGATTACGAAACCTGCTAATGTACAAAACTGAATTGACCAGAGAGAATTGATGCCTCATAATTCGCGTATTTTATTTTTCTGCTGGGTTCAACTTTTTAAAGCTTGAATGTGTAACATTGTAATTATGCAACTGAAGAGACACATCATTTGCGTGGTTTGTAGCCTTCTTTAGTTAATCGGTAATCTGTTAATAGCAGCTAATTTGTGGAAGTAGGTCTTTAAGACGTATTTCCGGTATTCTGAGAGTGACAATCCAAATACAGATGGAGAGGATGTCCGTTAACACGTCGCAGGCAGCTGACTCGCCTGTTAATCTCCTGACGTCAACGGAAGCAATTTTACGGGTAAGGACTTAAAGACGTCCAGGGATATCGTAAGCAAAACTAAACTCAAATAATTTCAAATCTGGTCGCCGATCGCTTTTTTGATTAATGATATCGAATATCTATGGCCCCATATTAAAAAAAGAATCTTCACTTTGTTTTGTATATTAATTTTGTTTTACTTCTCAAATAATGTAAATTCTCAATAACCTTACTATTACTCGTAATATTACAGCTCTTTTTCATTATTTGTGTCCTTATTCAAATATCATTCACGGCTGAAGCAATAGGATTAAATTAAATCTAATGTGAAGTTCCCGTTATTTTTTTCTTTAGCTTTGGAGTAGTAGCGAAGAATTTGCTCTTTAATTTATTATATTCGAGGAAAGAGATATTTTGAAGGAAGTTAATGAATTATGCTTGGGCAGCATAAAACTAGAGATGGTAGAAGTAGACATGAACAGTAGGAAAACACCGGCAAGAAATGTTTTCACTAAAAAGTAGATTTTACTTACAGCTGATATGAATATTAGGAAATCAATACTAAAAATGTTGATCGATAGGAATTTCTAAGGATAATAAGGGAAGAGAAAACAATTTGGAGAAATTTACCAAGAGAAGGGAAAAATTAATAGGCAACGTTTTGAGATAAGAGTGTCTTGTAAAATTCAATTGTCGATAGCAATTTACGATTACATAACAATATTTATTTTTATAAATATATACACGCAAACAAATTATTTCATTAGTCAAAAATTAAGAATTAAATAGTCACGTAGCTGCGAATGGCTCATTTTCTTTTTGGTTGTGTCATTATTTAATGAAAAAAATTTTTAGTTAAATCTTGATAAATATTAATACTTTATATGTTATATATATATATATATATATATGGACGTGACCCCTTCCACTAGAAGGTTCGAGATGTGTCTGTTTTCTAACAATTTTTTAAAGTAACAGGATTCGTTCGTCAGAGATTACATTGAAGCATATTTATATAATGTAGAGGTATTTTTAAGAATGATATGGCAGAAAATTCGATAAGCAATAAATAACTTCCCTTTTGGGCATCAATTTAACATCACTCGGATTCACCGCTGACATTGGATATACTTTACAGTTACACTGTATCATTAATCAAGAAAGTCGTTTTCTTAATAGCAGAGAAGCAGGTATTTAATGACATACTTTTAAAGACCAATTAACAAACTAATAATTATTATTATAATAAATTAATCATGTTTCAATTATTTAAAATTATATTTAATTTTCAATGAATGAACTTCAATCGATTGGCCATTATATATACATATATATAATTAAAAGAAAGAGGAAAATGAAATATTGTAGCAGTCAACACATCTGCTCGGACTTTCGGCGGTGCGGATTCAAAAGAAAGGAGACAGCATTTGAGTCAGGGGAAATAAAACTCAGACTCCGCGTCGCGCCTTAGGTGTTTCCCAATTTTGGTGAGAGTTACCTGCATCGGATGGTGTATTTCCCCAATTATAACCATAAATGTTATTGGTGGATATCCATCCCTACCACTTTGGTGATATAAACTAAAGAAGTGGGGAGTAGATTTGAAAAAGGCTGGCAGAGAGATTTTGGTACACAGATTTTTGGAGAGGTCATCTTTGGACAGATTGTTCGAGAGCGGTGAGACGAGAGATTTGGACAGACAATTTTGGGGAACAGATTCGGAGAGAGATGTTTCGATAGCGGTGAGACGGGAGAGACGGTGAGAGATTATGAGAGAGGTTGCTGTCGTCGGTGGTTGGAATTGTGGCAAGGGAGATTTTGAAATTCATCCTGATGGAGGAAGAATAGCAGTGACGGCGGCTGTGGCCTGGAGAGAGGACGACCCAATTAGGAGGAAGGAGCTGGAAAATGCTCTAAGCCGAGACGGTAGTTACCCCTGTGACTGTTTGCCGATTATCTGCACTGCCAGGTCCGAATATATTTGTGTAAAATATTTTGTTTTATGAGAAGGCCCATAATACACGACGCTGAGGTTGGAGATAAAATTGTTAGTTTTAAGAATTTAATTCGTATCATATTTTTATGTTTGTACATTTGTAGTATTAATTTAAGAAAGAATTTCCGGCATAAAGATCGAAATATAAACACTGTAATTATTAATGTAAATTTGTTTTGAATCAAGTAAATTGTTTTCTTATTTTTTATTACAAAATCTTATTATTAATATATCAATATTCCACTTAAATAATATTAGTATCCCCCATATTCGTTACAATATTATTCATGTATCAGAATGATGAAACCTTGACCAGATCGGGAAATGAACCAAGGAGCCTTCGTGAAAAGAGCAATTCATTCTAAGTTGAGGTCTTGGGTTGAATTCCTGGTCCGATAGAGAATTTTCCATTGTGATAGTCCCAATGGCAGAGCCTTGTTGAAAGCATTTCTTCTATTTCTGAAATAAAATATTATTGAGACATTCAATTGTTTTTAAATTTTAATATTTCTCATTAATTGTTTGAAACTGTATTGGAATATCAACAATATTTTTTTAAATTTAATTTTCTTTTCTTTAAGGATTTCTTTTTTTAAATGATTCAGTGAGTACTTAATCGAGACTTTTGTATGCATTTAATTAAACAGGCAATTTTTTAATAAATATCAAAGTTATATACTGCTAAGTACACCTGCGCAAATGACTGCACTAATTTCTTTCGCCGACTCGTGGTCCCGTGTTCAAATTGTGTTCTCAATAGATGTTGAATGCCCACATTAGAACGGTCTGTGGGTAAGTTGCGAGATGTTTGCATTTCCCCTAGCGTCGTCGTCGATCTGTTGGTGGCGCCTCTAAGATTGCAGCTCCTCTAACTTGTCTGGCCTCTAAGATTGCAGCTCCTCTAAGATTTTACAGCTACGCCTGCCGGAGACAGGACTTAGCTGGAATATCTATGGATTCTTGTCCCAGCAATCACAGTTGGGTTTCAACAACTTCCATGTGTCACACTATTTCACGGCTTCTACCCGAAGCCATTACTTTTTCGGTGCCGGACAGACAAACATGTTCTCACGCCCACGACTTTATTGCGTCTGTGTCCTCAATAAATGACCAATTCGTTTTGTGAAACGAAATCATCCTTTCCAGTATGATACATGAAGGTCCGGTAAGATTATTACTGCTTGGTAATGTGAATATGAACTCTTGACGGAAGATTACAATTGTTTGATTAAAAATGTTAAAACAAAACAACTGAAAATATTTTTTTGAAAATAAAAAGTGTTTTGTTTCGATCTGTCTGTAATTTATGTGTAAATCGCAATTAATAGAAGAACTGAGCTAAGAGAGCAAATAGGGAAGTCGGGGTGGAATGTTTAAATTTTTTTGTAAAATTATGGAAAAAGAAAAATGACGTCATAAAAGTATAAAAAATTAGTTTATTCTATTACCTACTTAATCTAATATTAATATAGCTTAAAATAACAAATTTAGACTTTTTAAGAATTTTTAAAAAAGACATACAAATTTCCCGTTTTGCCCCTCCTCCCCTCTGGGGAGAAACTAACAGAATGTTTTTTAAATTATAAATAATACAACAAAATTTAATTCAAGAAAAATTTTAACATCCTTTGTATTTTTTGCGTATGTTTGATTGGTTTATCAATTTTTCCTTTCCCATGGAGATTTTTTTTTGCTACTGCCCAGCCTTTGCTAACATTTTTCATTTTTCCCGTTCCTTTTCTTTCTTAATCTATTCGTTTTGGGTACAACATACTGGAACCCATTTTTATAAGTTCAGTCTGCAACATATTGTAACCCATTTTTATAAGTTCAGTCTGCCAATTTTTCCTTTTTTTTCTTGAGGAACACGTAACATTTTGCCTTATACAGTAGTATCCCGTTGCGCCCCGCACGCTAGTCTCAGTTTAAGGTTTTTCAGAAATACAAGTAGATTCAAACATCGTATGTAATTTATATTCAGATAAAGACAGCTATTTTACTAATATATACCTTTGAAGAGTTAAAAGCGAGGATTTTGTGAATTATCATCTGTTGAAATGCTGCAAACATTATAAATTCACAGCCAAAACAAGAGATTATTCACAAGGTGGAGCTGCCAGGACTTCTTCCTTGACCAGTTACAATTTTCCACCCCTATTTACTAAACTCCAGCACTATCCAGTAAAAGAAGGGTAACCCTTTCTATTCCACTATCCCGTTCAGCCTCGACTTCCACTGTGTGAACCGAAGATATAAAAGAAAAGATGGCATGTCAGAGATTCTGCAGCAAGTACTAATATATGTTTGTTAGACCACTTCTATCTTGTTTGATGTTGTGGGTGAGTTTTATGAGAAAAATTTTAAAAAATGGTATTCTTTTATAATTTTATCTATTGTCTAAAGTAATTGAATTTTTCAAAGTCAAACATGAAGTTTTGTACTTATTAGAGCCTTTATAACAATAATATTTTTAGAGCGTGAATTTCCTCTTAATTTCCAACGACTTTAAACTGCTTGCTTTCCAGCGCACGCTCTCCAGCATCTGTACTATCGTGATTGTAGCTCAAAATCCTGTCTAGAACGACAAATGCGCATTCGCAGTTTACTGCTTCAATCCCTGCTTCATCCGTTGCATACACAAACTGATTCTCCCTTGAGCTACAATGTCTAGTAGCCGTGTCGTTCGAGACGCCACTAGAGGGCGATTCACGTACCGGAATCTAAATAAATTCAAACCACCTGGAAATATTATTTAAAGGAAAACATAGTATTCGTAAATTTTGCATAATATTAACAAAATCACAAAAGAAGGATATTTTAAATATAGAAAACATTTAAAAGGGTGCATTTATAAGGTTTTCACCTATCTGCGAAAACTACCGCGGGATCCTTCATAGAATATTCTCATTATGTGTGGCTTATTCCTAAAATTATTTAAAGTATGTTTGAAGGAAAAATGCTTTCATGCTAAAAATGTGTGTTAACTTGGTTTTAAAATTTTATCATTATAGATTTTTTTTTAAATTTTACCCTTGACTGTTTCTTACGCTCGTACTTGTTTACTTTCTTTGAAAACTTTGGATTAACAGAAATATGATAAAACTTCTGGAATCTTCGGCGCGATTGAGACAGATGTTTTTTTTGGTGTTTTCACTGCGATTCATCTTAACGAGGAATAAACAGAGTGGAGCAGTTGTCCGTTATCGCTGGTACAAAGTTGAAGGTTTGCGAGGCTGTGAGCCTTATAGGGAGCCGCAGAGCCCAGGGGTGCCTTGTAATGTGGGTTATTGGAGTCGCAGCCGACGTACTTTGCATAAATCACTGCTATCAGCTGTTGCGAGTTGCCACACTCAGCCCATTAAGCACGGACTGCGAAACAACGCCGCCTCGCAATGACTCACTCGACGCCGCTCCTTTTGTTTGCAAGATAAGTAGTTTGTCCCGCGTAATTGATAGTAGACACAGGCCGTAATTCGTATCCTCCAACATTTCTACCGTTAACTTACTGTTGGTCCACGCTGGACAGATTTTGTCATCGGCTCTACCGCAGCTACTTTGCGTGTTGACACTTTCCGGCACTTTGTTGGAATTAAGTGCGAGAGAAAATTACTGGGATGTTTTCGCCGGAACCACAGAGCTTCCTCGACCATAGTTCTTGTGCTGGGAACTGGCGTGCATCCAAGCTGCACATGTTAAGTGCACGTCTTCTACTCAGCACTCCAATGCGCATCATCTACCGAGAAAGTAAAATTAGGCATCAGAAACAAACTGAAAAATAAATGTGAAATCACAAAATAATATTTGTCAGTAAATATACACATGAAAACACCCGAAAGTTAATTTGGTAACCCTTAATTACATCAAGCAGTAAATATTATGGTGCGCTTTTAGCACATTTAAGTCTAAAGTCAAATTTAGCCGGAAACATGGAAGCGTGGTTTACCGATAGCTGCAGCCATTATTCCATTGGTTAAAAACCATAACACCCCTAAAGCCGTTCCGTGGGAACTAGGTTTAAAATGTCGCTGTTGTGGACATTCCATGACAACAATGAAAGGATGAAAAATTTGTGTGACGGCCCTTCATGTAAGGTTGATGACTAATCATCAACGAGTTGATAATGATCTGCTTTGAGACTAGAGATGGGTTTTTTAATGCGGGTTCAAGAACATCGGCGCCTGGGTCCTTCTGCTTCAGATGTTACTTCAAGTGTTGGCGCGGAGCAAAGGGATTGGTAAGCCGCGAATCCATGTTTCCGGGTAACGCAACCAAATTCAACCGTGGATAATCCTGGGGAGAGGGAAGTCACATATCCTCTGAGTATAGACTGGGCAATTAAATATGTTTTCTTTATGTATAATAAATAATTTTATTTAGAAAAACCAGTGTTTCATTACAAAAAGCGGGTTCATACCACAATATAGCACCAGAATCACATAGAGAAGCTCGGAATAATTCATACAGAGGAAGAATATTTAGACATTAGTTCTTGTGAAAGTTTTGACAATATATATATTTGAATTATTTATTACAAGATTTAAATACAAACCTTTTGTTGTATTTTTCTACTATTTTTATTTATAATAAATCAGTAATAATAAGCGTCAATCTTTACTACTTTTATCTTCTCTCGGATTATTTTTTTATGAATTTGGTCCGGGTTGCTACTGCGTATATAGAAATAATTTCGCTATATATAAATACAACAATCGTCTTTGAATTACGTGATCCGGACAGGGAGCTGATAAATGTCTTGCCAAGGCTCGTTGTTACTTGAACCGGGACTCTCTGGGGTCTTGCCTTTAATCTGTAATGGCGGGGAGAGGGGGTTATTAAAGGTCAACATTTAAAACACAATTATATTGAAACTAGTGTATTGACAACCCACGGCCAATTACTTTAACTCAATTGTTGTTGTTAGCTATCATATTTACTATTTCATACATTCTAACTTAATCTTAATTATTATACGAATACCCATAATAAAATTCCGGAACTTTTATTCACCAATATTGGCGGTGGTGGCAGATCCAAGCTGGGCCTTCACGGTTACACATCAGAGACGCCTCCACCTCCTCTCGCTCTCTAACCGGTTACAGAAAACTACCCCCTTTATCAGATGGGTTTTGAAAATACGTTCATAAGCTGGATCCATTACAGATAAGATAGCCAACTGATTATTGTTTCACAGTACCGCTTCCCTAAATGCGGGACACAAAATTGGCCTGCCTCGGTCCTTCCGCAAATAGTCGATAAACCGGTGTCTCTCTTTTAAATCACGTCGAGTTTCCGTTTCAATTTACAGTTTCTAAGAGTTTTAAACTTAAATGATTATAAATTACCAAAAAACTTTAGGGCCTTATCACGTGCTACAATTTATGTGTCATGAGTCAAATCAATGAATAAATGAAACGGTCAACTAGTAAAACAGAATTTAATAAACGATGATACAGCGAATAGTTTCTTTATTTACTTATTCAGGTGTAAGAAATTGGTTTATATATAGTTCTACTCGTAATAAGGTAGAAACATAATATTGACTAATACAGTTTATTTCCTGTAACGTTATGAAATTTCAGTTACTAGAAAAATTTCTCTCGACTTTGCTTTCTTTGCTCCTAAAATGCAAAAATTTTAAAATTTATTTTTTTAAATTAATCTATTATTATCAGTTTCAATCGACAATCGCACTAAACTGTCCTGTGTAAATCTTTAACTTTACGATGCTAAGAAAGAAGTCATAACCTGAGGGAGGTACAAATATAAACTGAAATGTTGGTATATTAAACTGATTTTTTTAGTAAACTGTCTGCTTTGAATTTTAAACTAACTTAAACTAACAGATTTTATGTAATAATACAATCTCATATAAATAAACATCATTATTAATTAGTTGATGAACAAACCGTCATTGTGAACAAACACAATATAACAGAGATGTCGACATGTGGTTTCAGGGCGCATTACGTGTAGAAATTATTTCAGCATGTAACCCCTAGTGTTTCTTTCAAACTAATTGTTGTAGCCGGTCTCTGTGGTCTAGTGGCTAGCGTCACTGCCTCATAACGTAGATTCCTGGCAAGGGCCTGGGTAATCCTTATATTCAACATAAGATTCCCAAAAATGGTAAAGTATTCGCTAAAGAGCTTAGCTGTTATGCTCTTAAAATAAATAATTTTTAAAAAAAAATTCTTACAGGTAAGAATGTGTCGAGGATGCAAAAAGCTAATTTTAACTGAGAGGAAAATTGATTAAACATTTATATACTGTGCATTTTTATCTCAACAGATCTAAATATATTATGGAATGGAATGATGGTATTACGTTTCGTTAACAGTCGTTAAGAACATTTTTCTGAAAACTCTTTGGATCCAAATAATTTTCAAAATAGTTCGTGAGGTTGAAAATAATTGTGGGCCAAACTAACAGATTAAATATCTTACCCTTATCATGAAGAGAATATTTAATTGTAGAAACGTTACAGCGTATTTTAAATATTACTAAGAACAACGACTAACTTATTTCCTGTCTACGTAATATTTAGTGTTACTTCTTTCCAGTATTTCTCTAGCTCTATATGCTACAATGTATTGACAGGTAATGACATTTATGAATAAGTATTTTAGGTAATGCACTGCATATACAATTCGACAGGTAACGACCGTCTTTCACTCATTTTTATAGTAATGAAGCGCGGTCGCCGGTGATAATAATGGAGAAAGAAAAATTATGTATAGTTGAATGTAAATTATATTATTACAGTTAAATACAGCTATGGTAATATTAAAATCGTATATATAAAATTGAAAGCGTTATTATTTTTATTTGTTTTTATATAATGTCGCATAACTGCGAACTCCCAAGATGTTATGTGAGTTTCGTAACAATGTTAAGACACCAGGAAAACGAAAGTCAGTGTTCAAAAAACGTGATCCGGCTAACTAGATCTTTCCTGGCATTGAATTTTGAGACTCTGTTATTATTGCGTAAGGTAAAAAAAATGGCCAATCTTAAGCAGGAAGTTGCCTCAGGGAACTTAAAGAGCAACCGGCTCCCTTGTTTTTCTACTGATGAAAGCCGTGCGAAAAGATTTTCGAACATTCCTTGAAGACAATACGATAAGAACTGTTCATAGTTGTCTAACTAGGATGATAATGAATAAGGGAAAAGAAGAAACTGGAAACTTTAAAGAATATAAACGTTTGAATCTCAAAATGTTGGGAGAGGGAAAAATATAAAAATGCATAAGTCATCAGAATCAGTTGGCTTTTACGGAGGAGTTACCTCACAGATATCTCCATTAATTTTTCACCTATCATTCAGACAGGACAGAAAGGTGAGGTTCAGAACAGAACATAACAATAGTAACAACCAACTGCACTCAAATAACATCAAATCTCAATCTTAAGTTAGAAAATACTTTAAGACAATTATAAATATTTTAAACAAGAATTTAAAACTTAAAATCCTACTAAATATTCGACTCAACCAACACTTTTAGTCCTTAACAATATTTATAACTGACTTAAAAAGGCTTAATAAACTTCCTATAAATTATTTACTATTTCTTAGTTATTTGTTTTATAATAGCAAAAATTTTATTGAAATATTACTGCGCAACATTCCCTTCAAATTCATTTCCTTTACCTAAAATAACAGTATTATCAAAATTAAGCAAACGATAATGTACCAGAAAATGTTTGGTAATTGAAGAATGTTTTATAACTGAAGAAGGGGTATTTGATTAATAAGAAAATTAACTTGGTTTTTTAAAATAAATAACTTATTTATACGGTACAAGACAATTTCCTAGTTGAGCCCTGCACAATCTATTATTATTAGCCAATGTGTGATTCAAGGGGAATTAAATATTTAATTAGAAACGGTCTAGCTCAGTGTTAATTACTGTGGTTAACAACGGTTAGAAGAGATTTTGTTTATTATGACAAACCTGTTTTAACCTTCCTTCAGCTACGCTCGTGCAAAGCGATTTCTTACTTCCAGGAATTCCTCGTAGATGCAGGCAGACAGTAGGCTGTGACGACCTTTCCTCCCACAGGGCGTTATTCGACAGATGGAAACGGGAGATTTCCCACCATTGGGAGTCGAGAAAAAAGCAGTATTGGTCTGGGTGAGGTCGTTCATGTCTCAGCGGAGTTTTGGCTGGGATATCGTAATTTTGTT
This sequence comes from Eucriotettix oculatus, assembly GCA_034510155.1. Lineage (NCBI taxonomy): Eukaryota > Metazoa > Arthropoda > Insecta > Orthoptera > Tetrigidae > Eucriotettix > Eucriotettix oculatus. The sequence goes on from CM067376.1 coordinate 59,903,795, forward strand.
ATGCGGTTTTGGTGTTTGCTTTCTACTAAATATCTAAAGCTTCTTCTTTCTCTTCTTAAATTACAACTTTCGACCGTACACTGATTGCATTTAGTTCCTTCTAACTTTAAAACATCTCTGGCGCCATTTCTTCTCTCCCTAAGTCCTCTTCCTTCCAGCTTCTGAGCAACTCTGCTCCTTCTCTCGTCTCCTACTTCCTCTTCCTTCAACTGCAAACACACACTGACTGCACTTATCTCCTCTCTTGACCATCTCTCTCTCTCCCAACTTCAGACTCACACTGCTACTTAATTTTTCATGTTCCTTCTCCCCTCCTTAACGTCCACTTCTCTCTAAATTCCAACACACAGTGACTGAATTGTTATTGTTTCTTCTTCTCTCCTTGACCTTCATTTCCTTCCAAATGTTCAATGTAGCAGTAATAGCAATTATTACGAGAATTTTTATAAACAATATAATGACAGTCAAAAGTATTGAGAACATCTTAATGTTTCTAAGAAACTAAGACAAAGAATTAACAGATTTAAAGATTACTGATATATTGAAGTTCTTAAATAACATTTTAAATTTAGTAGAAAGCTGATCGTAAAAATGTAAAGCAATATTTTTTATGATGATTTTGGACACTATTATTTGTATCATTATAAATTTAATTAATTCCGAGATTACTACATTTTACAATGAAGCTAACAGGAATAAATTGGCAAACAATGTTTCGTAAACATAATTAAGATTCTCAGAATAATAAGGAAAATCATAGAATATGTCAACAAAGTTTTTTCTTATTTAATAGATAAAAATTTCTGTCTCTACCAGAATACGTCAATTTTAAGAGCGAATTAAAAGATAGCTTATTATGGACCACAAGTGTTGGTTTAGTATTAATATTTAAAGTCTTGTTTAAAATTTTTACATTTCTTATGGAATTTATGTTCTTTACAGACGTTATTTGTTATTATAAATCTGAACGTTTCCAATTTATTTGTATTTATACTTTGTAATTGTCTCAAAACATTTGCCGAGTCATTAGCCAAATTAAGTACTCTGAAATGTATGTTCATGTTATTTATTTTTAATTGTATGTATTTGGAATGGAATAACTCTTTTTAAAAACATAATTTCAAAATTCAACAAAATGATAAATAAAACCGTTTAACTTATATTCTCGTATGATAAAATATTTTTAAAAGTATTGTAATCTGATTTATATTTGAAAACCAAAACAAAATTCCAAATACTCATTTTTTGTAGTGAATCTTATTTCATAGAAAGTATCTCGGAGTTAACTATTAAACATAATTGTTTACAGTGTGGAATTCCCATTATTGAATTGAATATGTTTAATGTTATAACCAAGTTAACCCCAGTTAACGGTAATTGCTTTATTCATATGTTATCTGAAGTTCCAGTTTTGTCAAGTCAAACTTTCTTTCAGAAGATCCATCGAGGGTTTCCTCCTAGATACGACAAGTCGATGTATTGCGAGCGATCACGTCATTGCTTGCGGATCGTGTGCGTCGCTTACATAAGGCAGACATTAAGGACGAGATGAAATTCAAGTACTTCGGGCCAGGGTTAAGTGGAAGGTATCGCGTGTAGGCGACTTTGTTACGCGCTGAAGTACGCCTTCAGTGCTGAATTTGAAGGTTGTGCAAACATTCAGGTCAAGGAAATATGCGGAAACTGTACACATGACAAAAAAAGGTTGCAAGTACTCTCAAATATATTGAAAAAATAATGGATTTGTAGTGTTAGAATCTGGGGGTTCCATAGCATACACACGCGCTTGTGGTTTACATTAACAAGAATTGAAATGTACGACATGATGTGGTTTCCTTTTACTGGCTCGGTCCCCGGTTACTTATTTATAAATTAATAGAGTCAAGAAATATCCTGGAACGTTAAATAAACACGCTGCCTTAAAAGGGGCACTGAGGGAGTGAGAATATCATCGTTACTTTAACGAGTAAAGAATACACGAGGTGAAAAATACGTCGTTTACTTTCTGGAAGTAAAACACTCTTCTGGTACCTTAATGGGGTCTCAAATTCTCCTGATATATATGCCGTTATTTATATAATGCCTTTGATTCCACTTAACCCTGGAGCTACGACGGAAGGACAGTTTCCTGGTCGAAAGGTGTTGAAATCATACTCTGGCAGTATCGGAGTACACACTATCAAATGAATTGAGCCAAGAATGTATTTATATTATAAAATATTGGCTTTTCTTGCTTATTTAAAAGTTCCCCCTCCATTCCCGTACCACGAGGTGATAGCCGACTCTTACCCCGACAGTGAAGATTTCCGGGTAGCAAATAACCCCTGTGCTAAATTTGGTCGAAATTGGTTCACTCGTTTAGATTTTGTATTGACGTACTTTTTGAAGAATTAATAATTAAAAATAAAATCCAGCAAATGACTAAATTAAAAGACGAGTTCAATTGTATACTTACCTCCACCCGACTCCATTGCGTGTTCCTCAGCGTGTGCTTGTTTGTGTTTCCCAGTGTGTGTGTGTGTGACATCGTGTGTCCGTGTTGTGTTTATATTGACTTTTGTCTATATAAATTTTCTTTTATTAATTTATTTTAATATTATTTGTCTTTAATTATGTACTTTATTTGGTTCATTTTTAATTTTTAATGTATGACGTATCCTATTTCCTCAATCGAGGATTAATGGAAACAACAATAAATCTAAATCTAGATTCTGCCACACAATTATTTATCATTCAAAGTCGAGTCCATTTATTCAAAACGCGTTGCATAGCATGAAATTTAGAACCCTTCCCGCGAAGAAGCTTCAAAACCTTGAGGGTGAATTATGGTTCACTGTACAAAACAAATGTAAAAAGAAAAGAAATCTGCCATCCTTTTAACAGAAAAGTATTATGCACAGTGTCCTTAATTCTTTAAAATTCTCACCGTCAATCAAATATATTAAATTACAACGATTATTTTTTTCATATCTAACTATTATTATATACTCAAAATTCAAAAAACACACTTAAATAAATCCGTCAGTCATTTCAGTGGACAAAATTTAGTAAATTATGCTTAAAAAATTACCTATATTTTTATCAGCCTTTTATATTTCCTGAAGCGAAAATTGGACAAATTCCAAGTTTGTAATCTGCTGTGTTGCATAAAATATGTCACGTTAAAAGGCAGTTCTAAATAAACGTAAATATGGAAATTTAGGTAATAAAAAAATTCTTTCCTATAGTTTATCATCACCCTACCACATGTTCAGGATAACTTTGATCAGAATGTGAGCTAGTAGTAGACATACTGTACATTCTCTTGTAGTCCGTATATCTCAATTGTAGGTGACGTAACAAACTTTTGCATATTTTTTAACTATAATTCCGTCCACGTTTGTGCTATGATGTCTACACGCTTAAATCGGTATAAGGAATATACACAATGAGAAACATACACACATCGTTTTCCATTATGCAGGTGAATCAATAATTAATGAGGCTTCAAATACTAATGAGTATTGAAATTATCCATTCAAATTAAGCTTAATATTAGGTGTATTTTTAACTTAATACTTAAAACTCCAGCACAATATATTAAAGACATTTGTGACGTTGTCCTCAAATAAGAACTAATATGTAAAGTTCTAGTAACGAAATTGAAAACCGCTTTCCTGAATGCATCACGAAAAACTCATTTGCTTCGTAATTTTTATTTGACAAGGAATGTCTATGCTGTGAGATCTATAATGAGAAATGCTATTTTCACTCAGTTTCTCAATTTTAAATTTAGCTTCCGATAGAATGAAACTTATAACAGGACATCTACATTTGTGTTCAAATGAATAATTCATGATGTGCTAATAATTTAATTCGAAACTAACCCATTATTATTACAGTGGCAGTTGGCAGACAGCCACATGCTTCGTATATTAAGTATTACGGCAGAAATATATTTTAACTATAGGTAATTAAAAATAAATTAGTAGTCTGAAAACAGTTTAATTTTTAATGACATCTTTCGACAAATATCATTATCAAATTAAATTTATGTTTTCTGTCTCCTAGCCTTGATAAACACCTTCTTGACAATATTAAAATAAAGCAGTTTGGAGGGGATAATGGTTTTTAAATGATCAATAATTAAAATATAGCAGTTCTATTACATTAAAATTGATAGGAATTATGACAAATTGATTGAGAAAGATGAACCTGTTTTTCGTTCTTCGCTCGTTTCAGGTCCTTCTCGGCCAGGTATCTTCCGGGAATTCATCGTGGATGACAGATAGACAGCAAGTTGTGATGATCCCTTCTTCACATGGTATGAAGTTGGCATGCAGAAAACAGGATATTTTTGCACAGTCAAAACGACGAAAACCATTCTTCAGTCTCGGTGAAGATGTTCTCATCACAGCAGACAATTGTAACTGGAATATCCTAATTTTTTGTGCAGATTTATGTTTTGACTTGGACAAGTTATTGAAAGCGTCTTCCATTCTTTTCTTAAAAACGAAAACGTAAACTTCGGACTTTATTGCATGATTTTATCAATTATATTACATTTTATGCAACTAATGCCATTAAATATGTTAAATATAAATAAAGAAATATATAAGTTCTACTCAGCGTACATAAAAAATTGTTTTAGTATAATCAAACAAATAAGTTGGTATGTTTATAGTTTCTGGGGCAATGTGTTCTTATTGCATTTGAGACGAAGTAAAATGACTAAGAAGCACGTGGAGAAATAAAATTTTTTATAAATGTGTCATAAACCTCGTTTTTTTTCTGGTCACATAATGGTTGATCAAAGTTTTGTAACGCGCTGAACAATAGTATGAATCTTGTAAAACGATTTTATGAATCAGTCGGAGAATGTGGCAGGCATATAACAAAAGCATATAAACATTTTTATTAGTGTGTGCTCTTATATAATCTGCAACTGTGCAGTTCTAGTTGCAGATACACGTATTTGAAATGATATCTAATTACTGTAAGTAAAGCCAACGCGTGATCCATAATCCAATAATAAAAATATATAAAAAAGCAATATATATTGAAAAATACTGCAATTTTGTTTTACAACTAATGTTTGAGGAAGGATACAACGGTCAACTGGACTTAAATCCTGGAAATCATACATTTTTTCTCTCATATCTTGCGACAAATAATTTCGCACTTAACATGCACGAGGGACCGTTAATGCATTGTTTAATTTCTTAATATGTTTTGAACCGGATACTAAAATTTTTTAATCTCTTTGAATCGAATTTTGCCTTCAATGAAGTCATGACATTATTTGTTGTATTTTATGTTCAATTTTTTCCATAGCTTCAATTTAGGAGTCCTTTTCATTTTTCATTAGTAACTGATGTCCGACAGATGGGTCGAAACCTTTTACATTTGTTATACTTTCATGAGAAGTAATTCTCTAATTTAATTGTGTTAAATTAAAATTATTCCGAATTTATAGGCTAATACCTTCATACAATTGGAAAAGAGTGTTCACATTTCTTTTTTAATGAGCGTTATAAATTAATATTAAATCTTGATCTAGGACCAAGGACGTATAATGTAAATCTCTCTCTCTCTCTCTCTCTCACACACACACACACACACACACACAATTTTCTTAAAATCGTCAACATGCAGGAATTGGTTAATGGTTTTTATAGATATAAGAAAAGTTGATTGTAGAAGCAAAATTGGGTTAATAAATAAAATTATTTGCAATACTTTTCTGTGATATATAATTTTAAGAAAATGTAACACAATGAATAAAGCTTCTCAGGGTACTTATATGAGTTCTGGAGGCTAAAGAATTTTACGGTTGTGGGATGAACGTAGAAAAACAAGATAAAACTAAGAAACGGTAGACGTAGTTTCCATATTATTAAAACACGTCACTCACGTTAACCACATTTCTAATCCTCGTGAGATAATTCGATCGACGTCTGCGGTCGTTCCCGCTATTCTGAGGTATGAGGTGAACTTCTCATCTTCACACTTCTGCTCATTGAGAGAATACCCTATAACACTTCCTAGCAATTAACTTTCACGCCTTCTTTTTCTTTTGAAAATTCGTAAGCCATCAGCCCCATTCTTCCTATCCCTATTGATATTTTAAGCAGATTTCCATTTTGAATAAAAACCACTGTTCTTTATAATTACTTATTAGCGTTTCTTGTCAGCAATTTTCAAATAATGCCGCGGAATCTTTTAGCATAGTTTTCAATAAGGCTATACCGTTTTTTACGAAATTTCCACGGCCAATTTCATGCAACAATGTGCCTTTCGTCTCACTAACTGAAGCCACGCGTATAAAATATTTTTGAAAAAAATTCTAAGCCAAATACAAACAAGCAATGATTTTAATTATTATCTATTCTGTCAATAAATTATGTTGGAAAACACGAGGCTCCAAATAAAAGTATATTAAGAACAGCATGTGTTTAAGAAGATTTGGTTTTTAGATATCTTTATTGGTCCCATTAATCCTCTATTGAGGAAATTGGACATGTACATAGTCAAGAAGCACTTTAATAAAATACAGCATCTTGAAAATAATACATAAATGTAACAAATATATAATGTATTAATAAACAATAAACAAAGAGACAACACACAAGAACAAGACCTATAGAACACACATATTAAAGAAAATACAAGAAACAATTATACAAATATAAGTAGGGCTAATATTAATAAATAAACAAGGAGAGCAGTAATAGGTGCACAAAATGATAAAAAGTTTAAAAGATAATCGATAATGATTTTAATAGACTAAATACTCATCTTTTTTTATTTAATTTATTTTGTCTCGCCAACAATAAAATCATTAGCGACCAACATAGATTACAATAGCACATATGAACAGAACATATAACAGAGGTAAGATGAAAAGTTAAGTTGTAAAGTTCTTTTAATTAGTTTTTCCAAAGAACCCAAAAATCCGATAATATCCCTCCTCAGCTTGTAATACTTGGGGCAGTGGAGATGATGTTGTCCACGGTTATGTTCATCGTGTACGAGCTACATTGTGGTGGAGGTTCTCTAGAATTAAGAAAGCAATTAGAAAAATTCGCGTGTTTGGCCCTTACCCTGGAAATTACTTTCTTGTTAGATGCTTGGGAAAGAGTAAATATTGATCATTGATGAGGTGTCGGTGGAAAGGTCCGTTGTCACAAGATCTTCTGCCAATGCTCCAGTGGTCCAGGAATTTAGAGTTTTACATCTTCCAAATGTCATCTACGGTGCATGTATGGTTGAATTTAAAATTTTGGCTTGAGTTTTCAGTGAGCTTAGCTAGACGGTCAGCTACCTCATTTCTTAAAATCTTAATGTTGGCGGTGAAATGGTGGTTGTTATTATTAGAAATCCAAATATTGTTTAGATCGTTAAGGTACAAGTCAGTGTTTTTTATCGCTTTTATAGCATTTAATAAGTCTCATAATATTACTGTATTTGGAGCGGGATTTTCCAAGCAGTGATTAGTTGACATCAACTCTCAGCTGTAAGAGGTGAAGCGTCTTTGTGGATAGCTTGAGTTTTTGATGATCCATTGGTGAACATGGCACATCCAACTCCATTCGGCGATTTTGACGCATCATGACTCTTGGGTGACTCTAACGTTCAATAAGATCATAAATTTTTGACTTCCAATCGATGTTGTGCTTTTGATTGTTGGTCAAACTGGTGAGGAATGCGTCAGTCGGGATTTCCATGTACCTCCAGGGAGAAATAGATGAGAAGGAGTTAAAATTAGGAACAGGTGGTGAAAAATTTAGAAAGGAGAAATTATTTGAAGAATTTTGGTTGGCTGAGTAATAGGATACGGATAGATCTTCGTAATTGTGTAGATGATAGGAGATGTTGTCTGTTACTTTGGCGTTCATCGAAGTTTTGGCTATAAAAACATGTTTTGCAAAGAGCGACGTCCTTCAGTAATGCAGAGGTAAACAGAGCCATGGTGGGGAAGATTTTCTGAGAACTCTGTTAATCATAACAAGGATGAGAGTAGCAGACATCGTCGATCATTTCTTGAATGCTCAGCAGCTTCGCGTTTTTGCGAATATCTGGTAACCGAAGAGAGTTTTGAACTGGAAGCGAGTAAATCAGAAGAGACCACGAAGACACCTATATGGTTGACGTGACAGGGTCAATGAATGGAGACTAACGGCATGAAAGCAGCTCATTGTAAAGACGTACGGAGAAAAATGAGTGGGCCGTGTACAAAGATCGTAAACGTGTAAGTAACAGAGACTCCACCCTGGGAAATAGTTTAAATAGCAGTTAATGATGATGAATGACAGTCGGTTGAACGCACGTGCAGCTGAAGCTGTAGATGTAGCTGTAAATCGCTGGTCTGCCACTGATTCGACCCTGAGAGTAATTAAAGGAGAGCGTCTTGATTTCGCTGGTCTGCGGGGAACAAGCACGACAGTGTTGCGACCTCAATTTAGGACGGCTTGAAACAGGAGCCGTGAAAAGTCAAACAGAAACGGACTCGCTAATTCTCTCCGCACACTGTGAAATCTGATTCACCTCCGCAAGCAGCTACTGAGGACAACTATCCTTCAAGCTACTCTAATACAACACATACTGTTAATATTTGTTACTTGTAACGGAGCAATTTCTTATTTAATAACCTCTCTACTTGACGTAATAAGCATTGAAAATAGCAGAAAATGTTTCGTCAGGGCAATGAAAAGGATATGATCTGCAGCAAGTAGAGAACAAATTGAACTGATACATGTTCAATTTTACGCCTCTGTTTGTAATGGTAAAACAAAACGAAATAGGGACTTTGGCGGTACAAAATCAAAGGCAGGCGGCTTAAGAGAAGTTGAAGAAGGTTGTAGACAGGGTAACAAAACTTGGACAATATGTGGCCGGCCTGGGTTTTCTAAACTATTTGAGATTCCGGGAAACCTGGAGTTGGCAAGACATCGTGTTTTCCCCAAAACATACGTGAAGTGGGGTGAATGGCTCCTTTAAAAGGACAAGGGTATATGATTTTGATTGGAGACGACTTCGTCCCCGCCACCGAAAGAATCAAAAGATGCTATTGGGAAAAGTTGTTAGAAAACGGAGGTAAATTGATTTTCTGAAATTGAGCAGTGGGCATTTAATATTGAAGAAGTTGGAAACTAAGAGACTATGAACATTTGGATACTGGTGATTGAGAGTAACCAAGTACAGGACGTAGAGACGATTTAAATTTGTGCATTGGTCTTGAAATGGTTGACTCAGGGCGGAATGCTTGCTCTTGTCCGTGGTGGCGTGTAAGAAGACTAAATGAGCAAGGTATTCGTTGTTAAATGAAGAAGTTTAAGGGATTTGGCTGGGACCGGTACGACATATACCACCGTGCGGTGGAGCAAAGGCAAAGTTGAAAACGGTAATTACTCTCTTTTTAACCTTTTTGCCATTTCCTTGTACTGAAATTCAGGTTAAGGTTTGTGTCTTTAACTCTGTTTCTATGAGAAGACTCGTAAAGTGAACCTCAATAGATCTCATATGTTTAAATGTTAATGGGCTACAAATTTAATGTTTGTAAACAGTATTTAAAGTATTTATTGTTAATTATATAAAACCGGCTTTGAACTTAAAATTGATTAATTTATTGTAGATTAATAAATTTAATGGATTCACATTTTATATATTAATTCTTTAATTTAAACCATAAGACCTCTTATATTCATTTCATTTTCATTACGAAGCTGTGAATATAATTTCTCGTTCTGAGTTCCGGAATGGAAAACCCAGATGATCGGAAGACCAAGAATTGTGGACATTTTACCCCGAGAAAAGATGCGCATATCCACTCGTGTTTTCATTTGCAAATGAGTGTGGTCTGAGAACATTTGAAGCAAGGCAAATTTGGTAGAAAGCCAGTCTCAGGGCGGAAATGTGATGAGAGAACAGAAGATCCGCGACATCAGACCGCAAATATTTCTAGTTTTAAGTGCGAGTGGGTAATATTGGGAAGGTTTACGGAAAGTAATATTAATTTTCCCGCCTCTGTGGTCTAGTGCTTAGCGTCCCTCCTCCGTACCGCAGTGGTTTTGGGTTCGAATCCTGGCAAGGGTTTGGATGTTGTATGTGTGTGTTTGAGTTCGCATACTGATTTTAGATTTAGATTTATTGTTGTTTCTATTATTCCTCGGTTGAGGAAACAAGATATGACGTACATTACTTGAAGTAAAAAATAAATATAAAAATTAACAATTAATTACGAAAAATCTTTAAATATTGAGAATAAAAAAGTTTAGTTTAAAATCATTGTAAATATGACCCGCAAACTAAAGAGCACAAACACACATTTAGAAGCACATAACACGCATCAACAATTGAGATTTCACTTCTGCATGACGAGGAAGCTGACCTTTCGTAGTAACTCCAGGCAATACATGAAACAAACAAGTAAAACGGTAGAAAAATCTATACAGAAAGTTTTAAACTTATGTCAAAGGAAATTTTACAAAGAAAAATATTGAAAGCTATTGCAGGAGCATTAATTTTAACTATTAGGGGAACGATCAAGAAACTCCTGAACTTAAAAACCACAAGAAATAAGGTCCCAGAATGGTTGATATTTGCTAATGACTAGTATTTATTATTGCTATTGTAAACAAACATAAAAAATAGGTAGTAATGCAGAGTGTATTTTACATTATAATAACTAAACCCAGTACTTCTGGATTTAATCCTCGGTAGTTTTTAAACAGAAAAACACCAAAAGTTTAACACAAGAGTTTAATTTAATTCAGAGCATGAAGTGGGAATTCTAAAGAAGGCCGTGGTCACTTACTCAACTTTACTATTACTCGTCCTTTATCTCATTTACAGCAGCAAGTATTACTCACTACTACTTTTTATTCTATTATAGGGCTAGCACCATTTATTCGCGGCCTATTTGCTAGGCTTTATTCGTCTAAATGATTCACGTGTTGCGACACTGCGTGAACCACGAACTCGCGTACTCCCGTCACCACATCACGTCGCCGACTCCTATACACGTTTTCTCCTGGCCTGCGCCAACCTGCAGGATCACGGTCACATGAACTCATCCACCAATCGCAGATTGCAAATTCCCACGCAACGTCGGCCATTTGCAGCTCCTAATCACGAGGATTCAGAATGCATAGCGTAGCTTTACCGCGTTACTTGTATCAGCCATCGACGTCACGTGCACAACAATTGCGTCTGCGTCGGCTGGGGCTGTAACTTTACATGTTACAATATATATGATAGATCCTCTTCTTTAAACTGGTTCCATATACGCATCACTATCGAAGCTGCGTGCCTTGTTCGAGCTGCAATTGCACAGTATGGCATATATGCTTCCCGGAGACCAACCATTCTTCCCCGTTCGAAGTCACCTAAGTATTGATATTGTACCGTTATACGTCGATGAATCATACATGCACTAGCTTTCACGTTTCCAAATTCAGTGGAACCTCTTTACTTAACTCAATAAGCCACAACGCTTTCCTTGGTGGTGACACGGCAAGTTCTTGTTGTAATATTTATAGCGTCATTTATTTATTTTAAAAGAACTATAAATATATTTGTATAACTACCCTACTATTTAGGTAAAAAAGCAAAACCCGCCACCAATAATTAATTAAATTTTCAGTGAGATGGCGTACACACAGACTCGAACAGCCTTAGACTAGAATTCAATGTACCTGTGATTAATTCACGAAATGTTCATTCTTCACGTATTTCCTAGAATTAGGGTAAGAATAACGTGATTAGTGAATTGGTAGTGAGCCTAGCTTCGGTTTACGTGAATGGAGGGATGTTGAATGGGTCCTTGGCCGTCGCTTAGATCAGTGGCTGGATATCGGGAGGTCCGGAGTTCGAGTCCCTGGTCCGGTCGACATTTTTCCATTCATGTCTTACTTGAGCGACTTTTTCGGGGAAGAATGGTTGGTCTAAGGGAAGCAGGTTTGTCATACTACGAAATTGCAGCTCTAACATGGAATTCTGCTACGACAGTGATCCGTGTATAGAACCAGCGGAGAGAATAGGGTCTATCGCAGAGAAGATCAGGTATGGGACCATGTAATGTTCCAACATCAGGAAATGATCGGCATCTTGCTCGCATGGCCGTTACCGACCTACGGCTTCGTCTACAGTGTCGAATCGACATTGTAGTAGTGCAACAGGTCTGGAGTTGGTAGTGGCTCGCATGCGATTGCGTCGACGTCCATTGACCACAAACCACCAACTCCGCAGACTGCAATGGCCACTTGAACGCAGTCACTGGTGTGCTGAGTGGCAAAATGTAGTGTTTTCGGACGAGTCCCGTTTCAACTGGTCCTACAATGATGGCCACATATATGTTAGACATTACCGTGGTGAACGCAATCTTCAACATCGCATGTGATGGTGTGGAACGCCATTGGATACGATGTGAATATAGTCTCGTACGTATTCAAGGCATTCCGAATAACCACCGCTACATTAGGGAGGTTTTAGAGCCCGAGGTACTGCCTCTACGTCAGGGACTTCACTTGCTATATTTCAACACGACAATGCTCGGCCACATGTGGCGAGAATTGTGCAAACCTTATTTGAATAAGTTGGGTATCACAGCTTCCCTGGCCCGCGTTCACCCGACATGTCGACCGTCGAAGATGGATGGGATATGGCTGGTCGGCAAACTTGTACGTCGTAGTCGTCCAGCAGCCATTCTTGACACTTTGTGGACTCATCTGAAAACTGCGTGGAGGGAGATCCCCCAGGAATGTTTCCAGGCCCTCTTTGATGCCTTGCAACGATGCTTAGAGGCTCTGATTGCAGCGTGTAGAGACTTCACATATTGCTGAAATCTCAGGGTTACAGATCATGTACAGATCTGTAATTCTAATCACTTTTGTGTTGTTACGAATCTAATCTTCTCAGTTGTAAATTATTCTCACTCAGTTAATACATCGCTTACCAAACCCTCCGTTACGATTAGTACTTGCATTATCTCTTCTCTCCTCCACAATAACACGTTCCAGCCGCATTTGAGAGACAGCAGAGAGCCAGAATTTTAAAATCCTAGATAAAAAAACCAGTCACAAAATTTCCAATCACGGTGCGAAAAACCTTAAAAATACAAGTCCTGAAAGGAGAAATTATGTAAACATAATCTTCGTTGTAGTTAACTTTGGCAGCTCGGAAATTTCTCCTTTCAGGACTTCAATTCTATTCCAATGTTTACGTGTGTGAGTATTAGAAAAATAATCTCCGGTTATTATAGCTCATAGCTCAGCATAATAATAGCCATGTTCTACCTCTTAAACGAGAGGGACTCAGACGATTTTATTGTTCATTCGAGTTATAAACGAATATAGTAAATAATAAACTCTCAGAACTATCAGGAATAAATATGTTAACTGTTGTACTGTTGCTATTGTACGATGAAAGTAGATTACACTTACGCTAGTTACGTTTGAGGTGTCCCTTATTTATTCGAGTCGCTCGGAATGGCAGTAACAATAGCCACTGCCAAATGCAATTACCTGCGGTTCTCGCGACCAAGTGTACGACCTCAGGCCACAATACTGTGGCTCGTTTCCGTAAGTTGCTGTTGTAAAGCGTGCTGTCCGCCTCGTAACTCAACTATAATGAAAGCTGTTCGTAGCTGGAGTCCATATTTCACGCTGTCTCCCGTAGCACGAGCACGAACATGAAGTTCTGCTTGTTCGGCCGGACTCCTTGGGGAGGATAAATTATCCCCGGCCCCTGATGAAAATTTACAGCGTCAACCCCATATACTTTGTATAACCACGAAACCTACTTGTAGCCTTCATATTTACTACTTTATTTCAACGTATTATACACGGTCACTACTCTAACAATACGAGCATGAATTTAGACATATATTTAGTATACCAACATCCTCTCAATTGTTACTCTCCCAGTTCTTTCCCTGTTATTATTCTATTTCTACAACGATAACGGATCCAATCTTTGACCAATCGATCGACTGAACCGGAATTTCCTTAATATCTTCGAATTCCAATTTTCTAAATCGTTTTCTACTCTTTAAGCCTGGAATTAATTCACTAACACCTAACTGTGGTATAGAATCCATATGTTTCCTGGGACTATTTTTCGCACACTGGACTTCATGGGGTTCAATTTAAGGGGAATCGGAAGACCGTACATTACCCTGAGTAACGCTCTTCGTGAGGCGCTCGGGCAAATTAAGAAAAGCGCAGTTCTACCTCATTCAAAGAAACCACGTTGAAGAGACTAAACTTCAAACCTTAATAACATTTTCGTTACATTACTTAATGTTTATTATTTAGTTTAACGGGACTGGAATACTTCGAAGTAGTTACTAAATACATCTCTTGCATTTGGTAAGTTATAGACCTCCATACACTATAATAACATACATACTTAATTACAATATAGTTTTCTGACTTTAAAATTTACAATAAATAAAAAGACGGCCAAAAAAGTCAGCATTAAATATATCACTATTTATTCACAAAATCGTCGTTAAACTTCCTCAGGCTTAACATTTAGCAATACATCATATTTACTCCTTGACTCCCTCGGCCGAAAAGATTATTGAATTTACATGTGAAGAATTTGGTGTAACGCTTAGACCGTCTTCAGCGACGATTACGGCCGAAATCTGCTGAGGCAGAATCTGAGATGCTGGAAAAACCCTAAAAAACCTGCATCATGTAGGTCTAGCTGATGGGTACTATTCTTACGCCCTTCTGAACGACGGGAGACGTGTCGAAGCAGAAAAAATGATTTATTATAATTTTAATTATTAATTTATGCATCTAGATGTATATTTTATTGAGAAAAAAAATTAAGTTTCTTATTCGTGATTAATAATTTCAGTAAGGGTTTACAATATTCCTGCTTCAATGGCATTGTAGAGATCTGAAAATTTAACACTATAACAACCATTTAAGTTTTTCGTCGTTGTATTAACAAGGACATGGATCTGTTCTCAAATGAGTCAAAATATTTTTTTTCGTAAATTATGATGCCATTAAATATATTTAATTATTTCCCGAACGATAATGACAAATATAGCCAAAACGTCTCTTAGTAAATAAAAATAACAACTTTTTTACTGTTAAAGATGGTTATTATTGAACATATATTAAACTAAGATAAAATTATTGTCTTGATAAAATAATTTCAAAAAAGTATCAAATTATGTGTTTGTTTTTCAAACTATAATAACTCATCAACAAAAATAAAATATATTGTATGTTTCAAAGCCGTTATTAGCCTGTCAAGAAGTTTGTTCATTAGAATATCTTTGTCGTCACAACATAGGCTCGGATGCCATCATACTTATGGTATATTCATTCATCTGTAAGCTACTTCTATTCGAAAAAAATTTCCATGTCAAACAGCCATCAACGTTACAGATGAATATGTCCTTATATGGATGAAAGATCTAGTCTCTATGTCGTGACGACCAAGATACTCTTGTGAATAAACTTGTTGACAGGCTAATAACGGCTTTTAAAGATTCGTAATTATCAGTGTTACGTGTCTTTATTGATGTATAAGTACAACCTATTATAGTTGAAACTCGCCGACAGAAAGCCTGCTAATATTTTGAAAATACTTTCTTTTAACTTCATATTTTAATTTTTTTAACAGATTTAAATTTGTAACTGATATATAATCGGCGGATGCACTATAGAAGCGTCAATGTATCATGTATTCGTTTTCAAGGATGGAACTATTTCTGTAAATATTATTTCTTTTACAGTCCAGTGTTCCATTTATTTCCCGACAAAGGTCAGGTGTTTGTAATAACTGTTTACTAATGACACATAATGAATATTCTGATCACAAATATGACGTATCCAATTTATAACTGAAAAATAAAACACTAATTATTGTGTTCATCTACCCGATTGAGTATGAGAAACTCAAAAGTCACTGAACAAATTACTATTAATTTCCGTGTCTATTTTTAATCTTACAAGTTACATCAGATGCTTTAGAATTTACCAAATTTGTAGTCAACATTAGAGGTTTATCGTAAAATTGATATATTTAAATTATTGTCTTTGGATAACTGCTATTTTTTTATATAAAAAATGACAAATAATAAATCCTGTCACTTTTAGATTTACTTATGTTTGTAAACAATTATTTTCTGCAATGAAAGGTGACTGTCGATCGCTGTGAACTACAAAACCCGGCGAATTTCTGATTCGAGAATATCTGCAAATATATGCCAATTGGTTGCCAATAAGCAATGCCAAGCTTCTCACAAAATTTTCTGTAAGACTTTTTCTCGTAGTAAATGTCGTTTGCTGCTATTTGTATAATATTTCCATATTAAATTGTTGTTGTTTGTAGAGTTGTTGATTTATTTATTTTGTTAATCGAGAAATAATTTGTGACTGTCATCTATTACTGTTCCTATTTCAGTTGTAACGTTTTGAAATGTATAATATAGGTTCAAATTTAAATTAAATGATCAGGTAAAAGAAATGATAAGAAAATTTACAACTGTAAATTTATAATAAAAAATTTTTTGACCACTTTCAGACATTTTTTAACAATTTCCAAAGAGGAAAAAAACAACGTTTCGGTACTTAATTGAAATATAGTGTATTTAAAATTGACACTTGATGATTGTTAATTAGGATAATAACCTGGCAAAGCAACAAATAACTATCAAAATATTTTTTTCCTCTTCGGAAATTGTTAAAAATAAAGTCTGAATGGGGTCGAAATATTTTTTCTTATTATTACAAAAATCAGACGTGAAAATACATCTTTAAATTTACATTTTAATAAGAAATAACAACAAATAAATAAAATAAAACTTATCTTCCTTCAATTTTAAAAACGGAATTATACATATCGAAAATTAATTAATATTATAAATTGAAATAGCAAAGCAAATTGATTGTTTCCCATTGTATTGTGGGCTTGTATAACTGGGTCTTTACTAATTGATGGTGGCAATGGCTTCTGCTGTGACGTTTAGTAGACGGCTTCAAGGGATTAGTGGTACGTTACAGACACCGGAACCTCTGGCTGGAACCTTTGGAAAAAATTGAAGACATTGAAGTGACGGCTCATAAAATTAGCTGATTTTTTAAGTCTGTTGATGATCGCATCATCCCTGCAACTCCTTGGTTTCTCCGTCCGATCAACAGCCACTCTCCAACTTTCATTCAACGACCGCTCTACAACTCCATCACTTCTTAATTCTCCTCCCTCCATCTCCACGACTCCTCCGCAATTGCTTCCGCCCTTCTCCAAGACTCCGCAACTTGATCTCTGCATCTCCACTACAACTTCACAACTGCTCTCTCCTTAATATTTGACTAATTACGGAACCTATGATTTTCATTTCCCGATTCAAATTTTGGCCTATAGAAAACATTCTTACATTTTCTAGTTCGCGAATCCGGGTTTTACACATCTGCCCGAAAAGTCGAAAATAACACGTACCAGATGTTACTGAACCTTCTGTGGGAACGTCTGAACGTGACAAAATATTATGGCCGTACATTACTTCATCCGAGACATTTATGAGTTTTGCTGGCCAACTGTCTCTTAATCTCTCAAAGGACCACTCCTTCAATAAATGTTTTGACGACAATCAGGTCTCCCTGCTACCTGAACAATGAACCCTAAACTTTCGCCGCTCGTAATATTTAGTTATAATTAAGTTATTTAAAATAAAATAATAACATATTTGATAATTATCAATAACATGTGTACACTGCATAATATTTGTAGTTGGCCCGTTCTCAGAGAAACGTTGCTCATCCTTGGCATTATGCAGGTGATGTGGCTGGCGCTGGAAGGGAAATATTTTTCTTTATGTATTGGTGTCAGCTGGATATCGGGGATTGTGTGGTTATCGCAGTTACTCGCACTATCTCGAGTGTCCGAGACCAGCAGCGCGGAGAGAACGAAACCTTAGGAGGTGTCGCACTGCGGAATCTGAGCCTGGTGAAGACATCTGTCTGCATATCGAGTTGTCCACGAATTCCAGGCATACTTTGCTCAGTAACAGGACACGCATTTTTGTCGTTGCATGACCGCGTCTTTCCCCAGAGACTGATGTGAGAATCTACTTGCCTCGTAACTGCAGTTACTTGCATTACCCGCACTAAGCAAACACCGACAGACGGAAAATATGCAAAATTATGCATATTCTTGCGTTACTTGTGGGTTCGTAGAATATAAAATGATGGAATAGTAAGAATTGAAGCCTCTGCAATCATCATATTTTTATAAATAAATTAATTAAATTACCTGACTTAATATTATAAATAAAACCCAAATAATGGTCAAAAGTCAGAAATAGAATAATTTAATTTTAATACCTTTCGTTCCCCAACTTTAAGGACATTCATAGTTCTTTAATTAAAATATTCAATTTCATGTTCAACTATAAAATATTTAGTAGTCCTATTTGTAATAAATTGAATCACTCAATAAATAAAACAAACAATACGTTAGATTAAATTTAATTATAAACTTTATTCTTCTCCTTCGTTGGCTCTGCAGTCCATTAAGGGCCTTGGCCTACCAGGACGACTGCGAACTGCCATCTTACATGACACATTCCGAATATGGAGTGATACATGGTCAGCGTATCGACTCTCCATCAGTCTTAACCCCAGTCTCCGTGACCAGGACAGCACATGCCAGGATTCGAACCCGGGACCCTGGGTTGTGTGGCAGCAACGCTAGCCACTACACCACAGGATGTCAGTAACTATAAACTTTACATTTCCTTTTTTCATGACATATGTTTGCAAAATAACAATTTAGTATTTACGAATTATACAAAACAATAGTCCATAGCATAGAGAATTTTGTACTAATTAATATAATTCGTTTCCTGTAAATTTTTGTGATTTAAATACTAAACGGCTTGACCTATTTTAATGAAACTTTTTTGTATTTATTGGATCACCTGGATAGTTGTATTCGGTGTGTGGAGTTCCTGTCAAGATCCAAAATTATAAAAATCATGTAATTCCAACTTTTCATCCTGACGGTTTGAATAATCTGTGACATTTGACTTAAGCATCGATACAAGTTCATTGCGCCGTAGCTTGGCATTGTTTCGACATTTCGATCTCGGATTGCAGAGTTTGTATATATTCCGTGTATTGTAATTGCGTTCATACTGAGTGAATTATTTATAGATAAATTCGGAATTAACTATAGTCTGCAAATGTGAAAGATGAATTGCTTGCATTACGTATGTTCATTCGGTGGTATTCCATCTAACGTAAATAAAGAATTTTATATTCAGCTTTAATTTGGGTGATTTCGATGATAGGGAGCGTAAAAGGTAAATTTAAAAAAAATATTTTGATCTATCTGATGGATGAATCGCGTGTTGATAAAGAGATTCTGTCGAATTAAATACTGCAGCGGGATAATATAAATAAATTGCCGGGCACCCACCTAGTAAATAAAATTTTAAACATAAATTTATAAAAGCATGCGGTTTTTGTCACAATGCATCCGAAAATATTTTTGGTTGTATTTCTACAAAAGCCGGGAGGTATCATCATATATTTTGAAAGTGACACATAATTTATGAGTGAAAAAATTATCTTACAGATTTCAGGAAAGACATAACTAAATCTTAATTTTTATTCTTCAACCAACAAAATTTCCAATATACGTTTACCCGAACTCTGTATTTAATTGAAGTTTCGATTTAAGGTTTTGTCTCAATAATTTCAGTTTCATCAATAATTATTGTTTTTTAAACTATTTTACTATGAGAACTGTGACAAAATATTTCATAATATTTATATAGAGAATTATTTTAAAAAATAAACATGACAAGGACCTTATTCTTTTGTAAACATTTAATATATTTAAATACCATAAAACATTTAAATAACGCCAAAATGACAACAATCGTAGTTTACATACAATCACTTTGTCTCTAATATACATTCCTTGTTGAATTTTCCATTTGAATGTCTCCTTTATCAGTAAAATGAACTGTTTATAGCTAACACTCGTAATTGAAATCTTTACGATCCATCTTACAATTACTCAACCGATAACGTCACGCGCCGATCAAACACCAATCAAAAACCACCACGTCAACTGAAAATCTATTGCATTACAATACTTCTATTAAATTTTTCACTAAGGCCAAACAGAAAAGACAAGTATAATAGAGTAAAGGGAAGGAAAAAGAATTTAGTTTGGGGGTTTAAAATAAATTTTGAATTCCAATTTCATAGGTAGTCTTGTTGATTTAATAAATATTAATTTGGATATCGAGAAGGCAATAAGAATCACAAATACATCCATCGAGTTGTATAGAATTTACTTTGGGAGTTTTTAAATAAATGTTGAATTTACATTTTTTAACTTTTAGTCTTGCTGATTTAATGAAAATTAATTTGGATATCATGGAGCGAGTAAGAATAACATATACATGCATCCGATTTATTGTCATACAAAGGAAAATAGGTTATACACCAAATTAATTCTCCGGCTTTGGTTACTATGAAATTATTTGCAACCAATGAAGAATTTCCAAAAAAATTTACTGGGTGAAAGAAACTTTAAATATTTTAATGCAGTTAATAAGCTCACCAACGACATTTAGCCACAAGTGGTAGACATAAATTTTAAAATATTCTGTAAATGTGTTATTGAAGGGAATTTTTTGAAAGCATTATAAGTAGAGGAGATGAAACTGCATATATTTTAATAATCCCTGAGCGTATCGTATACGTTATATCATTGACATGCAGTATTAGTATCTATATTCTGACTCTGAAATATCTTCTGAAATTTTGATTCATCTAATAACATGGACGCTTATTTCTAAATGAAAAATAAAAAGCCATAGAAGGATGAAGAGGAAGCAAAAAGTGTGGAAAATATACAAAGCGGTCATTATTATGATTGGCTCTTAGTTGTACGGGCCTGCTTAGTCAACTCCTTTCTCTCTTTAATAATGTTAATAACGACGAGACTCACAAACATTGGTGGACAACCTGTGATTAGCAAAGCGCGGGTCCATAATGCCTGGTCATAAAGCAAAGCGCTGCAGCAGTAAAGATGAAATGTGGCGAAGAGGCTAGCCTCGTAGGCGAGAGAGCTCGCTGCGGCCGCGTCATTCCTATTTCTAATCTACGACTTTGATGCCGATAAATTGTCCTTCTTTACATGTAAACAGTAAAATCGCTGCGGCAGCGCAGTGACGCAAGAAAAAAAAATTCTTAGCACGTATTGAAGGTTAAAGAGCGCAGAGGGCCGCCGCGCATAGTAAATAACACATCAAAACATAATAACTGGTTATTTCTGCAAAGAGACGACCACAATACGCCAATTCAATGTTGTACTCTTGGCATAATTGACAGTGAAGAATTGCATGACACGCGATTATCTTCGATCTGACTCCAGGGAACGCTGTAGGACTCTCTCTCTCGCACACACACACACACACTCACACACACACTCACGCACACACACTTATTTTTGTAACGTACCGGCTATAGAAAAAGAAAACTTTGATTTGGTATTCTCCAGTTAAGAATCTGAAAAATAATTTAGTTGATGACCACAAAATTCTTCGAATTTCCAAATGAAGCCCTTATTGTAATAGTGGTAAACCTCTACTTCTCTTCATTCTGTGATACAGAGTCATAAACTCAAATGAGTGATGAAAATTTTATTTTCAGATTCATAAATATAAAAGCACGCAGCTTCTTGCGAGATATTGGCCTTTATTTCTACGAGTTTGGTTTGTTAAAATTCAGTTCAGTGTGTCCATAAAAAAGAGAGGAAAGGAGATGTAACTTTGTTAAAATATATTCAACACTGGAGGAAATCACTATATTACAAAAACTGTGATAGAATTCAAATATTAAACACGAATAATATTTTAAATACATTGTTAATGACTTTTCATCGTAGATTATCGCCATTCACCGCAATTTTATTGCAGTTCATCATTTTTCATTGTTCGTCGTGTAATACATTAAAATTGCGCGAAGAAAAGTCTGAAGACCTGCGAAGTATTTTCTGTGTTAGCGTGCTACACCCTTCCTCGGAAATTGAGACTGACCTTTCTTCACACAATACGCAAGAGGTTCTTTTACTGACAATGGGTGTCAATCCATTACTTATTCGAGAAAAATTGGTTACCGTCAAGTCGGAAGCTACGTCTAGATAATTGGAAACAGTTAACAATGTAACTAATGCAAAACATTTGTGAATACACTCGACCACATCCGGTGGCTAAAATTTTTCCTATTGTCTGCACTTGTGAAAATACAAACCAATGGGTGCTGTTACATCCAATTGGCTATTGGAAAAGAGAAGAGGAAAATTCTGGGTCATGTGAGGTTAAATTGTCAGAAGTTCGATGCAGAGAAATTCATTAAATTGCGGGCCATTGGCGGAAGCATTTCCTGAGGAAATGTGAAATATTAGTTGAAGTTTCTACTAATTTACGGCCTATGCCGCCATCCATGCAGCGCTTCCAAATTTGTCAACCCGCCCAGAGACCATACCGCCGACACAAGAGAAAACAGCTGCAGTCTTCTGTCGGTATCGTTGACATAAAATTACTAAAGTTCACATAGCCAGAACTATTTTCCATAGAAACTTTGCTTCTTTTGGTTCACCCCACTGGTGACCTGATTTATAATGAATTTCGGTCTATAAAATTATTAATCCTCTATCGTATATCAACTGTAAATCATTTTATTCAAGTGACAGATTGTTGGAATATAGAATCTTAATTTTTTCCTTTTTTCCTTTGAACCCTACCTAAATTTATCCTTTTGATCATTTAAGTTAAATGTTGATTATCACAATTGTCACCTAACTAGCTTTATTAATTAATCACCCCCACCCTTCTTTTTTATTACAGCAGACTGCTTGAATAACTATGACTGATAGCAAGACTAAAGATGATTAAAGAAAGCTTACGCTGGTTCTTCTGTACTGGAATCTTTATTACCCATAGCACTGAAATTTTAAAAGAATCTACCTTACATTATCTCCTACTATAAATAAGTTCATTCAATTAATATGACTTTTATTGTACATAAAACACAAAGGATGGCCACAAGTCAGAATAATTTATTTAAATTGAACACGTTTAAACGCCCAACTTTTGGGACCTCCTCAATTCTTTAACCAAAATATAAAAAAAATTCGGCCCCGGACTTTGAAGCATCATCAAATTTTTATTATATTTTCATTAAAGAACTTAGGAGGTCACGAAAGTTGGGCGACGAAACTTTTTCAATTAAAATAAATTATTCCATTTCTGACTTTTGCCTTTCTTTGTGACTTATCATCTGAAACTGTCTGTGAATGTTTACGCACCCATGTTCAGTTGAAAGTTCCAAATATTTTGAGAGAAATTGTTTCATTAGTTTCACTACTCCCCAATATTAATTATGCTCCTCACCTGATACTATTTTACAATGAGTACCATTACGGTACTAATTCTAATCAGCAAACCATTTGCCTCATTAAGTTTTTGCTTCTTTGATTGAATTAAAATGTCTGTTGTGTATATTTTCTTCGTTTACTTAAATTTACAAGGAAACTCAAAAGAGAGTAAAACTGCTCCAGAAATAACTTTTCTCAATGTTCTAATTCGAAAAAGTAGGAAAAGGATGTGGAGAGAAAAAGTGAAACTTAGACAATGATGGGAGACAGGAATTGCATGTGTGTGTATGTGTGTCTAAGTAAATGTGTGTTGATGCGTGAGAGAGAAAGAGAAATTGTTACACCTACTTTTCGAATACTTAGAATCGAGACCACAAAGAAAAACTAGAACTTGGGATTTGACTCTCACTTTTATGCTCAAACGTGAGGCCTCTGATCTCTGAGTTCGAATAAACAACGAAAAAATGTTGTCATTAAGCGTCAAACATTAAACTTTTCTGGTATTTTCACCGCTTTTATGTACCGTCAACATTTTTTTCTTCATTGTTCCTAACTATA
The DNA here is from genome assembly GCA_034510155.1 of Eucriotettix oculatus. NCBI lineage: Eukaryota > Metazoa > Arthropoda > Insecta > Orthoptera > Tetrigidae > Eucriotettix > Eucriotettix oculatus. Next base: position 59,927,756 of record CM067376.1, read on the forward strand.
CAGTTATTTATATTCGGTTAGTCGCTACTAAGGCATTCCATGTCAGATCAATATAAAGAAAAATTGTTTAAGTCACCAACTTATAGCTTCATGAAATTTGGAATGAAAAACAAATATCACAAGATAAGTTATTTGGACAACTTTCAAGAGTTGTATTCTGCAAAATTACCAAGACCTAGACGTAAAGAAAATCAAAATTTTTAAAAATGACAGGCAGACGTAATTACAAATATTTTATTAATACACGTCTATTATTCTTTCTTCCTTTCTTCTCCCCAGATTGACTGCGGGGCTCACCTGACTTTAAAAGTTCTCACGTACGGAGGCACCTTCATCTATTGTATGAGGTGTTTGTATTGGGGACGAAGATCTTGGGCATTTTGTAAGAGTTGTCCGCTGTTCCCATTGGATCATTCAGCCAACTGCCTTCTAAAATTGTTAAAGACACGCAGAAGGGAATGCTGCGATCTCACAGAAAGGTCGTCTCCCGTCATTCGGAAGTGTGCGAGAATAAACCCCTAAAGCCCGACCTACCGGATGCAGGCATTCTAGGGTTTTCCCTGCATCTCTTTTGGTGAAACACCGGGTAGGATATGTTAACCGTTGTCTTTTGTCTGTTATTACGGTTTGTGCGGTATAGTTAATTCAAACCTCCGTATACTATTTAAATTCATTTCATTTTCTTTGTGAGGTTTTAATTCATGGACGAAAAGTGTGTGTTGCGGAACTAGTTACCTAACTTTGTCTGTTAATGGAAAAATATAAACTGTAAAATACAGGGCAGTCGTGGCCGAGTGGTTAAGGCGTCTGACTCGAAATCAGATTCCCTTTGGGAGCGCAGGTTCGAATCCTGCCGACTGCGTTTTTAAAATTTAGGCTGACTCAAAATGAAATGTTTGACTCTGCGAGTTCTCCATATTGTTGCAATAAATTCATACAGAAGGTTCGTTTTTGAACGAAATTAAATGAAATCGCATATTCAAATCAAAAATAAGTAATTATATTGTTTTGGACGAAGTGAATAAAAGAATAATTATTAATTTGTATTTTAATAACGATGATAAAAATATATAATATTAATATTAAAAACGTAAAATGGCCAATATGCCAGTTAAGAATAAATTAATTAAAAACAAAAATTTGTCATAATGACAAAAAAATTTAATACAGAACGTTTTTTCCACAATTCGAATATCTCCTTAGGCGATCTCTACTAATAAAGTCTTCCTCAACGAACCCTCAACGTGCAATTCGTTGCCAAAGATATTATCTACATTAAACGTTGAGTGATTATTCATTTTTTGGTAAAAAAAATAGTTTACAATGGAAAGTTATTCTGATAGAAACTACAAACAACTATATTATTTCTCAAATCTTTAGTATATTGACAGTTTAGAAAAATAATGTATGGAAAAATCATCGGTGTATAAATAATCGCATCTGAGAATAACTATTGCTAAGATTTATTTCACACAGAAAATATATTAATACATTTACATAAGTGGAACATTTTTCTTATTTTTTTAGGGTGCCATGTTACACTTATATTCTCTAATTTGAAAGTCTTTAAACTTTTCATTTACTTGTAAAACCTCTCAAGATGCATTCCGTCTTTGATGGAGCCAATTTTCCATATTTGACTTTTATTGGTTCTCTTTATATGTATAAGAGTTACCATATTATTTTTTATGAAATTGTCAAGAATACAAGTTTTAAACACTGTCTTGTGGACACATTGTGGCGTTGCCTGTAACCGTCAGGTAAAATTCATGAATTTATTAAAATAAAATGCCAAATGTATTTTCCACAACAATTATTAGAGAAAGAAACTAATTAAAATCACTTTTTTTAAGAATAGAGCAGATTTGTTATTATTTTTTAGTTACCACAAACAGACTACTAAACGTTCGTAGTATCTTGCTTTATTTAATAAGTTTCTAGCTTAATATCCAGTATACTGAAACAGAATCTGGCCGTTCTAAAATACTGAAAGAATTTTGTTTCATTATGGATCAATACATTAAATAACTCGATAAACTGATTTTCTTTCTCACGTCTCGTTAACCCATTTCCTTTTCTTTTTCTCCTGTTCCGCCTCTTCTTTGTCCAAAATTTATGTAATAGCAGCCAACCCATTCTCTAAAAACTCGATCACAAAAGAATAGGTGAAGAACTGGTAGAATGGACGGAACAGCCTGATTTTGACTGACACTGGAAGGCGACGGTGACGTGATTGTACCGTGAATCAATCTTAGTTATGGTGTCACACTGATCGTGTGGTTGAACAGGAAGTGTTCAATAAATACAGATTTGTTTTCTACTTTTGGGGAATTTCAGGAGATAGATGTTCAATATTGTTTATTCAACATTAGAAGTGATAATTTTACATCAAAATGAAGCATAAATGCAAACAATTTACCGTGTTATGATAGTTTTTCTGCTATGACTAATTAATCCCCATAAAACGAAATTAGTTTGATAATAAATTTTCATTATTTAATGTCACTTAAATAACCAAGACTATAATTTATTTTTGATTAAAAAAATTATTTTGGATCAGCCCAGTCATCCTCATGCAATTAAGTATGTATTAAAAATTTCTAACTTTCTCCGTGGATTGTACGTGATTCCAGACTATGCTGGCCTACACAGAACATTTATCGAACTTTGGAGTTCCACAGGTTCATGCTCATGTGCTCACCAAGCACAATCATCAACATAAAACCACGAATTGTCGAAAATTTACATTGAAATTCTTTTAAATGAGTCCTGAACTTGTAAATTTAGCCATTTTAGATATTTTAAATACATACCAAATTGCATAAGGATGACTATGGCTACGCCAAAAGCTCCTTCAAAATATTTTTTTAATCAAAATTAAATTATAGTTTCGGCTATTTAAGTGACTGATTAAAATAAGAAAAAATTATTATCATACTAAATAAAAATCAGTCGTTTAACAAAATTTAATAAACTCCTTGAAGAAATTAGTTTTACAATATGGTTATATCAAATTCTACAAATCAGTCATCATAGGTTTGCCTCTACACCGAAGAAGACTTCCCATAGGGATATAAAACTAGGGAGATCACCTGTCTTTACACGTTCTCCCCATTAACAACCTTTGGAAGCCGTTCTCTCTAAGCAACAGCTTAAGGACAAATAATTTGAAGGGCAACAACAAAAAACCAGAGCCCTTCCCGCTGGAAAAACTTTCTAAATAAAGAATTATACGAACGGTTTAATCGCTGGTGAGGAATATTTACATTTTGAATGAGTCACCGCAATTGTATTTCTTGCTCTGTACTATTCAAGGCGATCCAGAATATTTTTTTCTGTATCGTGAAATATTCTGAAGTTAACATATAAGAGGTCTGGTTGAAATTATACTGGCGCCCAGACCGATATTTACGTTTTCGATTTGTGCAACTGGACAATATTTTCATTGTATTTGTTTGGTAGATATATATATATATAAATTTTAGTTTCATTCTTTGAAAAATTTGTACGTTTTCATAATTTTATATGAAACGATTATCTAATGTATTTTTAATATTTTTAACAAGCTGAAATTTTTTAAATTAATTTTTGACTTTTAATCAGTTATCTCAGATACTTGAAGCTAAAAATTGTATTAGGAATGGAATGTTTAACAATATTGAGCTGATGTATTGCCAAAAAAGGTATTTCATGATGTCCGAAGTTCCCATGCATGTGATGGGGACGACCCTACTGGCAACGAAGGGCGTCAGGTACTGTAATTCAAGTTTGCAATAAATTGCAATACAGCCTGGAGGAAATTAAAAATTTCCGTGTGTGCCTGGGGCTGCTGGAAGTTGAAGTATTGATCGACGACACGTTTATGGTCGTGAAAATCGGCCAGGCTACTGGTTGACTGTCGCGAATTCCAGAAATTGACTGAGAAAGGGTTCGTATTGACGATAAAGTTCTTTCGTTTGTCTTAGGGATCGCCGAACCCCAAAAAGCAATGAGCAGTAGCAGGAAATATACAACTACTTGGAGAGAAGAATTGAAGGGCATTTTAAGGAAACGGACGAGCGGTTAAGCATAGTTGTTCACTTTTGAGTTTGCTGTCTTAACAGAGAGGCTATTAGTGATATTAATAGCACAAGTGGGAAAAAATTCCCTCTTAGTACAAAGAACCATGTGCTGGGTCTTCTCCATACCAGCTGCTGTAATACAGAAACCAGCAGTCGCAGTTATTGACGAACGTGCGTAAGTTATAAAATGAATAACTTGCATAGCCAAGATCCAAGCCATGCCCAGAAATTGCAATTTAAATGTTCAGATTCTGCCTCACATAATGACCATGAGTTACTCAATAAAAGTTCATTTTTATTTCAAATAAATTTCTTTTGTTATTTCTTTTTCTATTCATATATACTTGCCCCACAATTTTTATTCATTTGTAAATAACTTAAAATCTGTCATAAAAGCGACATTTAGTAATTGATATGACTTTCAGAACACAAGATATGGTAAAAACATTCCATCGAAAATCTTTAAAAGTTTGATACCGTGGAATTTGTTTCTTAACTTTACTTGAATAATTTCTTGAGCCTCAGCTCCTCGTCACTAGAGTTCAAGAGTCGCTTCACTAGTTTGTTTGGGTGTATTTTTAATCTGTTGTGGTAGCGCACACTGTTGTTTTGAATTTCTTCTGTAAGGGTTGAAATACCCTAATTTTTTCGGATGACCCTGTTCGGAACGAACCATGGGGCGTTTACCAATGATTGATTGGAATCGCTCGATAATGTCTATGTTTGATCTATTAGCTGTTCCCCCAAGTTGTACCCCGTATAGCCATATTAGCCTGATAGTGCTTTTATATAGACATATATTTACTTCCCAGAGGAAGTTGTGAAGTTAATCCCATGAGTTAATTTCTGGAATTTGTTTCCATGTAAGTCGTCTATCTAAGTGCATTCCCAGGTACTTTACGGTTTCTTCCTGCTGTATTGGTTTGCCATTTAAAGTCACATTAGCTCTAATTATAATATTACATGGATTGATTTGGATTCATTTACACGAATTCGCCACTTACTAAACCATTGGGTCATTTTATTTAGGTGGGTTTGTAGCTTTTCAGAAGCTGTATTATGATCAACATGGGATGAAAGTATCGCCGTATCATCCGCGAATGTAACAACTGTAATATGTGGTGAAACTGGGAGATCAGCAGTAAATATGAGATAAAACAATGGTCCCAGTACGCTTCCTTGGGGAACGCCAGCTTTGATAGGAAACAGTTAAGTGAGGAACTCTCCGAACCGAACCCTAAAATGTCTACTCTTGAGATAGGACTTCAATATTTCATAGCAGTAGGACTGTAAAATAGTTTTAATTTTAAATAGCAAACCGTCTTAACAGACCTTTTAATATATATTTTTTGTTATCAGGCTACATGAGGGTGATCCTGTAACAGTCAACTCTCCTTTAATAGCATAGGAAATGGGGGATGTGGAAGGTAGAGCAAGGTAGCAAAGGTTTGACTATGGCCCCCGGGCTATAGTTTAAGGATCCTACCCGGGTGTTTCACCTAAAGAGATGCAGGGAAAACCCTAGAAAGTCTGCATCAGGTACGTCGGGTACTATTCTCACACCCTTCCGAATGACGGGAGACGAGTTTGCTGTAATGTCATCGAAATCGGAACATGAATACACACTACATCATATTTTTCTGACTTAAATATTTACAATAATTAAAAAGACGGCCAAAAAAGTCAGCATTAAATATAGAACTATTTATTAACAAAAGCGTCATTTCATCTCCATTTTGAGAACTCTTGAGGCTTAATACTCCAAATTCTTCATATGTAAATTCATTAATCTTTTTGACTGAGGGATTCAAGGAGAAATATGATGTATTGCTAAATTTTAAACCTGAAGAGGTCTCAAAATGGAGATGAAACGTTGCTTTTGTTCATAAATAGTTATATATTTAATGCTGACTTTGTTTCGACCGTCTTTTTATTTATAATGAATACACACTGTTAAAACATACTATCAAGGTTTTTAAAATGAAGAAAAAATTTCGTAAACTAAGTGACTTATTTTCTTGGCATACCCCGCTGTTTCCCTTATCCCTGCGCTGCATTGCGAATTCCCGTGAAGGTTCCTGGCGCGAGCAGGTTTCTTATTCCAAGTAGGCGAGAATTATGCTCGCGAAGGAGCGGAGATTAGTTAATAGGAAGCGAGTGACGCAGATGTAGTCCGCTGTTTTTGCGTGCGTCCGTCCTGGAATGCAGAGCGAGCGCATCCGTCTCGGCGTCTGGCACATTTCTCGGCTCCATTTGCATTTCGGCCACCAAGGGTCATGGACAACTAATCTGTTTCACGCAGACGCCGCGGCTCATAGCGCACACGCCCTCTTTTCCATTTAGCATGATTTGTTTGACGTGAGCAGCGTGCAGAGGAAAATTGTTTTACTGAGACTTAATAATGGTATTTTGCATTTCACGACAGGCAAACTATCTCCTATTTCACTGGAAAACAAAGACTTATATAATCATATACCGAAAACTCCAAGAGCTGAACGACTGATCCCGAAGATAATACATTTTATAACCACAAAATATAACTTTTTGTAAATAAATAAATATGAAAATCAGCCCATTATTCAGAACAAAAACTAACATTAAACTCTTAATAGACAGTAGTAACACCCGTCGGGTTCCTTAAATGTGGAACCTGTTTTGAGTTTTATTTGCAAATATATTAAAATTAGATTTTTTAACACTACATAATAAAATTAAAAATTTACCTATTAAATTGCGCAGTAACAAATTTATGTTTATAAGTCTCCCTTGTTTCGAAAAAAATAACAGTACAAATTTATTGACTTGTTTAAAACTCATGATATTCTTGGCATAGACAAATCTTACAATAATTTTAAAGTCTAATAAAATAAATATTTAACACCTATTTCAGACTTTATTTTAAGAAATTATTACAAGAAAACAAGAAAGGAGTTAGCTAAGGACGCAGTTTGTCGCGCATGCTGTCTAACTTATACATACATGACAAGCGATGAAGAAACTTAAAACGGAATATGGAAAAGGAATCATACAGAAAGGAGAAGAAATAAAAACCCTAAGGTTTGCCGATGGTATTGTAGTATTAGGAGAGTCAGAAGAAGACTTGGAAAGCATAATAAATGTCATGAACGTGATCTTGGACGAAGAGTATAGCATGAGGATTAATAGAGGGGAAACGAAGGTGACCGAGAGTAGTATGGGAAATAGTGGAATAACAAAGGTTTTTAGATTGGGAAGGGATATTTTGAAATACGTTGATCAGAATAATAACTAGGCATGATGGAAGTATAGTAGATATAAAGAGTAGGGTAGCACAAACAAGGAAGGTTATCACAAAAAATAGGAATTTACTTACGGGCTACATAAGTATGAATATTAGGAAATCAGGACTAAAAATGTTCGTATGGAGTGCGGCGTTATATGGGTGCAAAACGAGGACGGAAGGAGTTGCAGAAAGGAATAGAATAGAAGCCCTAGAAATGTGTTGCTATAGGAGAATGCTGAAAATCAGATTAGTGGATAGAATCACTAACGAGGAAGCTCTAAGCAGAACAGGGGAAGAGCGAACAATATGGTGGACGTTGACCAAGAGAAGGGATAGATTAATAGGCCACGTTTTGAGCCATGAGGGTCTTGTAAAATTAGCATTAGAGGGAATTGTGTGGGGTATGAACAGAAGAAGGAGGCCAAAGATGGAATCAGCTAAGCAGCTTAGGGAGGATGTGGGATGTGGTAATTATACGGAAATGAACAGGTTTGCGCAAGATAGGTTAGCAAGGAGGGTTGCATCAGACCAGTCTTTGGACTGAATACAACAACAAACATTATAATACAATTTAATATGACAACGTTTTGGTACCTTCTTGAGGTTTTTTTGTCGTGGAGAAGTTGATGGACATCATGCTAATCATGAAACCTTCATTTTACATATTTACTGAGTAGCAAAACAGTATCAAACGAAAGTTACACAACTGAGTCACCTAAATATTTTGATACGTTCTCACTATCAAATGCCGTATATTTTTAGAAACAACGCACAAAGTTTCCAATTTTTTCCAAGTCCCTCCACAAACGTAACACCGACGTGGTAAAATTGAACGCAAAGACCCTCGAGGTTCTGACCGACCCTCAAGGATTACCAATGTGTCCCTGTGAGCTTGGGATGTATTTCGTCACCAATGCCACAGCCTCAGTTACAACTTAACAATTATATGTGAAACAATAATTCAACAGATTCATTAATACGAAAGTTTTTTAAAAAGTACTCTAATGTATTGTACAATTTTTTAAGAGAATAAAATATTATTATTGCTTAACGTAATGTTATCATTATATGAATTTATTTAGAATTCTTTAAAAATATTTAAGATAAAATTAATAATCCCGAAAAGATAATATTGTATACCAAATTAACTGTTTGAAGTATAATTCCTGTTACGTTGGTCAAACCAATCGCTCATTAAATATCCGTATTAGTGGACATCATAATAAATTTTAAAAACCATAAAATTGAGTGGCAAAATCTGTAACGTTTATATAGAAAAGTTAATTTATATTTTTCACATCTAATAATCCGGCCATTAAAGTAAAAAATAAAGCAAATAATAATTAAAATAAAATTAATGATTGTCTATTATAATATTTTCAGATCATTCATTGCAATAAAAATTTTTCGTTGTTATTTTTAACATTAATTTTATAAACATATTTGTCAATTTGTGAAAATTTTTTGAACGTCACTTCATGATTTTTAAAAGCTGTTACATTTTCAATACCGTTAAGTGTATTCTTGAAATTTAAAATGAATAAAGGAAAAATATTAATTTAATTAAATTATGATAAAAAATACAGTGCCAAGGAATCATAAGTTCTGTTTAAACTTTTCGTATCACTTTGACTTCAATAGCACGATTATTGGATTTAATGTTCAGCATTTTGTTTAGCAATCTTGAATAATATTCATATTTTTCATCATAACAAAATGCAAAAATTGTAGTTATGTATTGTTAATTCAAGAAATAAAATTGAAAGTAATGTTCATTACATTTTTACATCATTACATTATAAATATCATATTTATAAAATGCATTAAAATTGTAAGATTCTTATATTAGCACATGAAAAAATTACAAAATGTAACGTTACGATATGATTCTATATTTTATTAATACGTTCACATTTTTTGTTTTCTGAAAATATATTTCTGAAATATTTCATTGGCTTATCGACGAAGTCAGATCAATATAAGTTTAACTTATAAATATCTGTATATTTTTAATGACTAGCCATGTGACTTCATTCGCGCGGTAATAGCTCCTTTTATTTTGCCCTAAAAACGAAACAACAGGTAAAGAAATTCGATTCACTGAATATATAAAAAGTATGGTATCATTTATTTACGATCACTTCAGGGCAAACCTTATAACTCGCAGTTGGTTTTCACGCCGGCTTTCGCGCGGAAATTCAATTGATTTATAACTATATATATTAATATCTTCTGAGCTCTGCAGGATACCTAAATGAAACATACACGAAAATTTAAGTTCTATTCCGGTTTAAATCCCTCAAATTTTCATTGAAATTAGTTAGCAGTGTCGGAGCATAAATAGATCAATAATATAAGCAAACCGCATGCACTTTGTGGAAAATTTTAATACGCGTATACTAAGAAAACTTTTCCGTAGAACGTTTTATTATTTTATATATATTTATTTATTTAATTCATCTTGTATACTTGATATTATTAAATTCCTGCAATTCGACCGAATCTATACCAATAAATAAAATTGAAGTGCCTGTCTGGAAGTTATTCTCGATTTCACCGGATTTCAATGAAAAATTGAGTGTTTAAAAACAGAAGATTTAACTTAAATATTCGTGTACGTTTCATTTCGATGTATTGCAGAATATATATATATATATATATATATATATATATTCGAGAATAACTTACAGACAGACACTTAAATTTTATTTATTGGTATAGATTCGGTCGAATTGCAAGAATGTAATAATATCAACTATACAAGATGAATTAAAAGAACTTGTTACATTTTAATCTTCGTTTAATATCATAAATGGGTGCTACATTTTCAATGCTGTTGAGAGTATTGTTAGTATTTAAAACTAATAATTAAGAAATATTATTTACATTTAATTATGAAAAATAATTTACAGTGATAAGGAATCATAAACTCTGTTTAAATTTTTCGTATTACTTTTCATTTGAATATCAAAATTATTAGATCTAATGTGCGGGATTTTGGTTATCAATATTGAATAATATTTACATTTTTTATCATTTCAACTGACAAAATACGAAAAATTCGTCTGAATATGGGATCTGGTTGGTGTTAACCATCTCCTGCAGTGGGATTAATCTGCGAGACTCCCATAAGTCTGAGCGGTTTCAAAGACAGCCGAAATGTATTTACAAGGCAGTTGCTCTTTGCTGACTCCAAAGAACAAATACGCTCACGTTCTTTTGCCTTTACTGCAAATAAGATAAACAAATATTCCGAGGCCGTCGCGACGATGGCGGAAGACGCCGTGATCAAAGACACGTAACTCACAGCTAGTAAAGGGAGCCTCGAGATGGAGCTCAATTATCTCGGACTGCTTATAAAAGATCTGACGACAGCCGCATGTTCTCAGGGCAAACATGCCACCGCTTACACGCCTCTCATGTTCCTTTGTTTCTTACGAGGTCGAAACTTGAGCCAGTAGGCTTTGCCTTTGGTCGGTATGGAGGCTATTAATTGTCACAGGTGGACATGTAGTTAATCGCATGGCAAACGTGGAGTGTACTGATTTTGCTTGATTGACTTTGGTTCGCCATCTTTTGTAACAATTATTTAGAATGTGTAATCCTCTTTACATTAATAAAAATTTCAGACATAAATTTAGACTTTGTTAGTGAAAAGACTAAGGGAACTCGTTATTGATTCACCAGTCTCCTTCACTATTTTACGTTACAACTGTGCTAATTGCTTTTATAAACATCTTCCGATCACGCTATCATCTCGTCGGCAGCCTTTCAAAGGCCCACTTCTGTTTCCCGTTGCACTGAACCTGCAGTAGAGATATGTTTTCAGAACAGCTTATAGAAACTGTGTTTGGACATAAATATATAGAATGTGTGTACATAAAACGACAAAAGACAAGTTCCTCGATGATGGAGCCGTGTTTTGAACTTTGCAAGGAAGTTCTCGAGGAATGACGTTGTGGGAAGAAAGACGACATTAAAAAATCTAAATCTAAAGTCTTTAGTGAATCTAACAGAAGTTGCGAATATCTATCACTTTTACCATTTGAAATGGATAATGTATCATTTTCTTCCTGCAGAGACAAATGGAAGTGTCAACCTCTACCAAGAGAAACTTATTTTCTTCCCGAGCGACAAGAAGGGTCGCCACACGGAAAAACAAAACGTGGCTAGCCCTTTTATCCTGGCCATAAATTCTTGTCCCAGCACGTGGTATTGTCTCATCTGACAGGTCATCCAAACTCAGTCCTTGTCTTCACAAAAACATTAGAACATACGACGAGGACCTTTATTGGTGATTTACAAATATTTTAAGGAAATGAGAAATCGCTCATCTGCAAACGTTAAATTCGTAGCCCAAACCCCTGGCACCTCCAATAAAATTTGTACAGTTTGTACTGTGAAACCTTAGATGGCCATATCCAAAATGTCAGTTCGAAATATGCATTTCTGGCTGAGATACGGGCTGTTTCGTCAAACACTGAGGTTTGTCGGAGTATTACGAAATTTATAGCAGGTCATTGAATGTTACATCACTGAAAAAGACAATCGTGTCTCTAGAAAGGTATATTTTGGATTTGGTGACTTCATGGGGTTAATAATAAATAGGCGATTGATCAAAAAATTTTTACTTTTACTTCCTAGGAAAGTGAAACATCACTTAAGACCACATAATTCCAGTGTGTAAATGATGGGGGGAATATTAATTAATTAATTTAATAATTGGGTTTAAATATATACATTTATTAATTGTAAGCACAATAATTTTAATATGGGTAGTGCGTGTATATATTATGTACAAAAATAATTAATTGAAATGGGATTGTATTAAAGATCTCAGGGTATTAATGGTTTGGGTGACCACGTGTAGCAGATCTGTTCGTTGACGAACCTGAGTTGTTTTCATAGGCGTCTCGCTGTAACTTCCGTGTTGTGGAACTTGAAGCAGCCGGTCGACAATAGCACGAATTCGTGAGGAAACTCCGCTTATTCCTCTTTCTTCCCTTGTTGTTAAGACCTTTCTTCCCTGCTTCCTGGACTGATCAAAGCATGGTCTCCGCTGCACCTCACCAATCTTCTCTCTCCACCACTCTGCTGCCAATCTCCTTTCGCTATCACCTTGTATCACCTGCCAAAAATCTGTCAACCACCTTCCTTCAATATCCTCTCGCCATCCCCTGCAAAAATCTGTCCCAAATTGTCTCCGCCAGCCTCTTTAAAACCTTGTCCCCACTTATCCGACATCTATCACTAAGGTGGCAGGGGTGGATATTCTCCAATCACATCCCTTGTTTCATTTGGGGAACACACGCCACCCGGTCACCAAATTCCCAGGCAGATTAGGACATTCCGAAAACGGCGACGAGGTGTCCGAGCTTTATGGTCCAGGTGTCAGCAGCAGTCCCTTTGCTATTATTCCGAGCCGCCAAGACGGTGCGCGGAAAAAAATCCTTCTTCCTGGAAAGCGACTTGCTCATGCCGGAATATTTGTTATTTAAGTTTCCGTAAATAATTGGACGCGGGTTCTACTGCGCTACAAGTTATTATTGCACAGTAAAGGACGATGAGATGATATTAGTCGACAGCGCACTACAGTGAAATTTGACGAAAATTTTTTAGACCTTATCTGTCAAGACACCAAAACGAAACAAGTTTTCTATTACAGACTGCCCTGATATTTCCAATGGTGTTAACTAGATAACTGTATCGTGTGTACTCCTGAACAATTTATATTTCCCAAGAGTTAACTAGAGGTTTTTTTAAAGAAAGATTCAATAGAAACATAATTTACTGTAACATGCAATGATTTCAAAATAATAAATTAATAAACTTCCCGTCATAGAAATTGTGATTAAGTCTATTGAAACATTTCAAGTCCACGGTGATTTCAGCGATCTCTATGAACATTCAATAGACGGGAAAATTTCGACGCTACTTAACAGAGAAGCTCTCGAAGAAATTAGGGAACCATTTAGTCCCTTCGTGCGACTATTTCCTTACAAACAAGAAAAAGAAGTCCCATGGTGGCACAGTCATGGTTGTCATTTGCTTCGTGGCGAATTGAGTGAAAGCTGCTGTTAATGACGAAGGCTATTAGGAGCAAACCCGGGGACGCGAGGCCGTTAACCCAGGGACAGTAACATGCTGACCCGGGATCCTCGCGAAAGATCAACCACATCGTTAAACAGTGATCCATATCGGCTGTAAAGTCGGTGAGAAGAAGGTAACTGCCTAGACACTTCGTTCCATGGGACATCTGCACCTCTTAGGGGCGGGGGCTGTGATTCAGCTCTGGTATGGTCATAGATTCTCTCTGTGTTGAACAACTCTCTATGCTATTCAAAGATAGGAAAAACAATTAAATGCAAAAATGAATAAAATCTTACGTTTATTCAGTAAAAATCTAAAATGGTAATATAAAACCATGATTGTACTCTATATAGTGATTTGAAAAATATATTATCCCCTCTTCTGAGTAATTGGTCCCAATTTTTTAGCAGACGGAATAATCTTGGGGTAGTTGACATGAAGCATCTTAGCGAAACGTCTCTAAATACTTATTTCAATGGTCTAAAGAGGTAGTAGCTACAATCTTTTGCTTTAACCAAAAGTTGAGAACTAATATTTTTTATTTAGCGATATTTTTAAGTGTCTGTATATTTTATAAAATATGTACGATTGTATAATCTTCTTAGAAATTTAAACCCTTGAACGAATTTCAACAAAAATTGTTACACATTCAGAAAAAACCAGAGAAAATTTTTCAGGATGTAAAACCCATAGTATAAAGGTAGAAGGAATTTTAATTGGAAAATGAGTAAAGTTCGTCTAAAATCTTCTGTACGCGCTGGTCTACGAGGTCAATGTACACGCTTTTAAGTCAACGTTACGAAATACACACAGTGCCCAAATTATTATGATCATCCCCCCAACCACAATGTTGGGACACCTTAATATTGCTTGAATTCTTCTGGGCATGAATTCTATGAGATGTTGGTAGGTCGTACGAGGAAGTTGAGACCATAACCGATGAACTGCACTTTCCAGTTCCTTAAGATTCGATGGTACTGGATCCAGCTGCCTGATGACCTGTTCGATCTCAGCGCACAATTTCTAAATTGGATTGAGATCTGCTGATTGTGTAGGCCAAAGAAGCAAGGTCTGAGGATAATGTCAGCTTTATGACAAGTAGCGTTGTCCTGCTGGAAGTATCCATCCCTGGCAGAATACACCGCAGGATGTTCTTGATCTGTGATAATACCTAAATACCCTTGGGCATTCAGAAGTTGTATCACAGGTATCAAAAGACCTATACCATGCCAATTAAACATCTTCGTAACGAATAATATTGCCTCCACCAGCTTGAAGTGTTGTGTAAATGCAGTTGGGGCCCCATGCTTTCATGTTGTTTTCCCTATATTCGGACCCTGCCATCTGCATGAAATCTCTATTGATCAGACCACATGACACTTTTCCAGTCATCTACTGTCCAAACCTTGTGCTCCTTTGCGAACTGAAGATGTCCGCTCTTGTTCAAGGCAGAGAGTAGAGGCTTTCGAACAGGTTTCTCGGTATATATAGCCCACACAGTTTATAAATTAGTCCTCAATTGAGATTCTCCACTAATTGACGAAATTTTGATCTTCTGTTGTCCTGAACAACTCAGGCTCATTGTCGCTCCAGCATCGAACAGCCTGTGACATGCCAAACGTTGAGACCCAGGTTTTTGCTTGGTGGTCCACTCACTGTAAACATTAATAACTTCTATTCTGGAACACTGCACAAGTGCACCCATTTTGCTAATTCTGGTTCCGACGCTGTGAGGACCAACGATCATCACGCGTTCAAAATCAGTTAACTCGCGCCATTTCTCCATAACTTCACAATCAATACAGCACAACTGATGATTTTCTTCCTTTGCATTCATATTTTATAACTATGTCGCCCTGTAATCCTGTGACACTGTCAGATGGTCATCATAAGTTGGCCACACAGTGTACAGTACGATTGAGTTTGAAGTATAACCATATCCATAAAAATCCTGTACATCGAATGATAATATAAAAAAACGATATGAAAGGTCTTGCGATGCGTGGAAGAATTACTCGGAGAGGCTAATATACGTTTTCTTAAGGTAATAATTCAATGTGAACCTTATTACCGTCTTATTTATAATTGTCACATTTCACGGAGCCACGGACCATGTTTGTGCTACCAAACTTGGCTTTTGCCCTACTTTATCCTCCGTGAAATACCCAATGCTGTTAAACCCCTGTACTACAGATTTTTTAATTTTTCCTCAAATTCCACCATGTTTAATGACGTCCAATATGGTGACTATTAGTTTGCGTTCTGCTAGGGCTGACTGACGTTATGCGTGTTGACGAAAATATTAGTGTCAACTTAATTCCTTTTACCGGCTGATGTAAATTAATACCCGGGCAATTTAGGGCACTCAGCAATAATATTATATTTACCATTAATATACATTTGTTTTAATAATGACTACAATTTGTATTCAGTTGTTTCTTATTAAAAGTTTCAAAACGTTATATTAAAATTTTTAATTAATATATTATATTACGATGATGTATTTTTTTTAGGATTTTTTGTAATACACGTCTGTTATTTGTCATAAACATAATTTTAATTTCCAAATTTCATCACAAAGTACAGCGTTCTTTAAGGAATTCTGTGTGTAATAAAAGCATTTTCTGCCCAAACCTTTCCAAAAAATAGAGAATATTGTGCTTTAGCTGATTCTTCCTTCCCCTTCTTCCGTCACTCAAATACTTTCCTGTTAGAATCAACCTTATAATGGAGCGCCCAAGTACGGATACAGAAAATTCCCTTCCCTGGTATGAAAACGCTCCAAAAGGCTGTGTGAAACATCGTGACGGTTCTGCTTCATCAGGTAAGCGAATTGGTTTCTGACCGTGCCTTCCTCTTTCTAAAAGCAGACGCAGTGCGATATTTGCCGATGGGAAAATATATTTGTACATTAGAATGGTAAGTATAAAAATAATTACAAAACAGTTTTGTACTTTTAATCAATAAATTTTAGAAGAATAACTGTGGTTAGGATTATATGAAACATATTAAATGAGTTTTACAATCCAAAAGTTTATAAATGTCACAGAAGTGGAAAGGTAGGAAATATATTAATGTAAATATTTGATAACACACCAACAGATGTAACTGAAAAATATAATAAACGAGTCAATCACAAAAGTGGATTACTTGAGTAGAATAGGCCAGCACAGATTTGAAATTTTCAACAAAGAAACGACGTCAACGTGATTGGAGAAATTGGGAACTCTAGGTACTACTATGATAAGGCCACTCTACTAATTTATGCTGGGTAGCAATTATTTTATATTACATGTAAGACTTGGTAAAAAAAATGGTTCGGTATGTGAAATACTGTAATATTTTTGAGATCTGATTCATAAAATCAGGAAGTCAATAGTTGCATATTATATCAAATTCAGAGCAAAAAATACGTTAACAACTTGTGTAAATAATTATTAAATATTTTAGCGTTTGGAAGATTAAATTTTTATTGTAATATTGGACCGCACGATCTAAATTTAACTTCGGTATTCAATTATAAAGTAAAACTACACATTTTTAAATTGAAAATGGGATCTACATAAATATATTTTGTTCGAGTTTTTAATGAAATATAATAGATTAACGACCAAGAACAGATGGTGTAGTTGCCACTCGGCTAATAATTTAATAGGGGCTTTTATTTCATCTTACTTGAATAAAATTTTAAGAAGCTAAATTTTGCTAACTTGGAAACCAGTGGGGTCAATGTACGAGAAGTACCAAGGGCCCAATAAATAACTATTTAAACGGCCACTTGTGAAGGGGATTAGAAGCCACCACTGGCTAGTTGAGGATTGTAAATCTTTCGGGGGCATAACATTTCAACTTTCCTACAAGAGAAGCTCATTAACCCAATGCGTGAGGAATATATAAATCCCGTATTTATAAATGGTGGAATTATAAGATGAATTGCCATTGGTTAAAGTTGTGGGTAATTTGGATCTAGAGAGGAGATCCGAGGTAGGTAGATGGAAAAGATTGAAGAAGTAAGTTGTTAGTAGAATTTCAGAAAGAAAGTGGCGGACTAGATTTCAGCGACGACCCGTGAAATGAAGGCCAGTCTTCAAGTTTCCAGAAGCCAGCGCCACTGGGTCCTCATCAGTGACTTGAAAGGGTTTCTGAGCACCGTTGGTAATGTACTCATTAAACACGAAACCCATGAAAAGCGGTCACCACTAACAATTGTGTTGTAATGAACCATAAAGTATTTGAGTCCAAAATCCCCTAAAGAAAAAAATAAGTATTTTTAAAATGTAGATTCAGTGTATACAGCGTCTGGATTTTGACAGAGCAGGAAGATCTGGCTTCAATTTGTTATTCTTAAATATAATATCAAAATTTAAATATACTTGTAAGTTTAATTTTCTTGCGCAATATTAAAGTTAATTTCTCCCTTCCTGACTGTTAAGACATTATAACGGTAAAGTTTTTATTTAATTCATGCGAAATTTTTTCACCATGTTTGCGAATCAACAGGTAATTTTGTCAAATATACTGTAATAATATGACTTTAAAGATTAATTATATAAATTCCCAGTTTATTAATCAAGAAATTAAAAATAAATTTTAATAAAACTTACAATTTTGAAGTTATAAAACTTGATAATGTACCTATAACAAAAGTTGAAGGAGATATCCACCCCAAGGACAGTTTCAACTGAAATTTGATCCAAGAATACAAAGCAACAATGTAATTTAAACCTTTACGACTAAAAAGTGGGAAATTTAAAATTTAATAACTAAACAGATAAACTAGATAACGTGAAGTATGGGAAATTAAAATGTTGAAAATAAAACAAAAATTATAATATATCACTAAAAAGCTCTAAATTTTGCAATAAGTGATATTGATCATAAAAAATTATGCTTAAATCAAAATTATAAAATTTATGTTTTTTTTAAAAAAAGGAAAATATCAAAAGTTGCAAAATGAAGAACAGACGTTAATCGATATTCAATTTATTTGTGATTTTAGAATTATTTTTTGTTTCATCAGTATACCATTAATTAATAATAAAAGTTTTAAATATTTAATGATTAACAAGATATGTTTATATAAATATTTATTTATTTTTCAGGTCTCTATTTCATCGTTCAGTATTTACGAATATTATACAAATTTTATATCAGGCAGACAGAACCTATTCACTGATATGTTATGGATCTGAATGTGCATCACTGGATGTCGTACCACGTAAGTCAACGATGTATCGCTACGCAACTCTCGACTTGTTGAGAACACCTGCCAATGACAGTATTCTCAATCAGAAACGTCATCAAGTAGGAATGTTTCACGGTGCTCTAAGATTAAAATTATTTTTTCTCGCATAGCATACTAAAATTATATAATTTCTTGATTTCTTTTCATTGCATGGGCATACCATGGTGGCAATTCTTGTTGTATAAAATAAAGGAATACAAAAAATAAAATTCAATAGTTATATACTAAGAAAGAGGTCAAAATAATAATAAATTAAATTAAATTAAACTAACGTACGGCTCCATACCCCTCTACTAAATTATGTCCTACTGTTCTCTGAACCTTGCATTTCACTTCACTTTACTGAATGCTTAAAACATTATATTCAATATATGCAAGGCCCTTTTAAAATATCACACCTTTTCCCACTTCATTCAATTTCTTAATTCTGACCCCGTACTACAATATATTAACCTCTATCTTAAATAGTTAATCTTTTTGGAATTGTTTTACATTCTTTGAGCAGGTTGCTAACATGTTAGCAGGTAGATTATTCCAGTCCCGAATTGTTCTATTTAGAAACGAAACTTTTCATATATCAGATCTCTGTTTCCTTTGTCTAATTTTACACGAGTGATCTCCTTTAGAAGAGTAAGTGCGAGGTAAGAGAAAACAGTTCATATTTTTCCAGGCCGGTTCGTTGTTGTGTACTCTGAATGATGAACAGAATTTAGCCCCTGTCCTTTTATGTGACAAAGCCTCTACCTCATTATCTCCAAGTCTACAAGATAATTTCAACGCCTTTAAAAAATTTATTTTTATTAATTTATTTATAGTCGCATAAACAAAAAAGTCATTAGCGACTTATACGAAATTACAATATCCGTTACATTTTTCGACTTTAAATTAACAATTTTTGTACATTTTTACTTAACATTAATATTTTCAGTGCTAACCTTAAGTGTACCTAAAATAATGTATACTAAAAGTATACATCTTATGGTATAAATTGGTTTTTTTAAGAATTTTATTGTTTTCCTGTGCCCTTTTTTCCTTTTGTAAGCTGGTTAAGATCATTTTCTTTTAAAATTTCTTTCCTTCTTCTTCAAATTTTGGACAGTACTTTGTGGTACGCTTTGGAATACCACGTGGTCAGGGATTTTGGGCGCCACCTGCGTAGGTTCTTTACGCAGGAAATAAATAGAATAAATATCATAAAGAAAAAAAAGGAATTTATTATAAAGAAAACAAAATTAAATATGAAATATTTATCCGTCTGGCCTAAGAATTTACCAATTCTGAAAGCTAAAAATGAGGCTCCTTTTCCCAAGGATAACCGTGGTGATTTCGGTTACGAACCCGCGGTCGTATGATCATTCGTGGCCAACACTTACCAAAAGGCGGAACATTCGGGAACTCTCGGACGCCGCTCGTTCTGAGGCGCTAACAGGACCATCCCTCTCGCCGTCTTTACCAGAAGTGTCTGTCTCTGAAAATCTCAGAGACGACGGTTAACGTTTCCTCCCTTTCTCTCTACTTTTCCATCCTCTTATTGGCCAGCCTATGGCTAAACCCAATATTCCCTCCTTAGCCCTTTCTCAGAAAGGGGGCCAAAATAGACATGTTTGTCCCTTTACGGGATTTTCCAGCGTCAGCGTTTGTCCCGAAAGTTCTAACTCTTGGCTTTGTGCTGGATACAAATGAAATATTTATAAATTATACTATAATGCACCATAACTTCAATAGGTGTGTCAACTGTGATCTGTATATTGCACTGATCCAAAGCGGTGGGGGATCTTTTGTTATGATGCAGAGATGTGTAAACTTTCTGTGGTCGGTTCTTACACTCGATAGGATCATTTGATCTCTTCTTTTGACTTTTTTGTTGTGTTTTATTGCGTAGAAGTCGTTTGTTTCATGATGGATTTTGCTGATTTTATATGACTTCCATGTTATATTCCATATTGGTGTTAGGTTTTTTTGGCTTTTGTCCATAATTCGTTAAATGCATTTGTGGTATCTGTGATTTGGTTTTTTGGGACCGTTTTCCACGGAGGGTCTTTACATTTATGTATTGGTTTAATCTCTGGCAGAGCATACTCTATTTGATTGCAAATTTTCCTGAGTCTTGTACAAAAAGGGACTTATCTAGATGAATACTTGTTGCAGGATTGATGCCTGGGGAGGATTACATTTCTAATTATTGGGTTGGGAGAGAGTAATGCTTTCAATCCGTATTTAACGCTTAGGATGTGACCAAGGGAGGGTTCTTGAGCTTCCATGATGATGTTACCTGTTGGGCTCGTATGGAAGCAGCCTATTGCTATTTTTAGTGCTGTATTATGTACGGTGTCAAGTTTGCATAAAAGTTCTTTATTTGCTGTTGCGTATATTATAGATGCATAATCCAGTTTTGACCTAATCAGATTTCTATAGTTGAGAAGTAATATGAATCTATCTGCTCCCCAGTTTTTAGCAGCAATTAATTTTAAGATGTTTAGACGTGTTTTACATTCTTTGATGATTGAGGTGATTAAATTTTATCCAGTGCCTGAATGTGCTCAGTCCTGTACGGGTCCCAACTTGCCGCCCCATACCCATATTTCATAGGAACCATAACATTACGACTCCTGTTTGAATCTCCAAAGGGATCTTTCAGGAAAAGTCTCTCGAAAACAATTGTGCTAATTAGATAAACAAGCAAATCGCTCATGATTCAAAGTTGCATCTCAAGAGGCTTTTTACCTGTTCACGTACCATTAAGGGTGAATCACGTTTACTGTCTTCTGGAAAACAGGCGTGAAACCACGTAAACTGTTTTAATACTCGACATCCACGCTTGATAAACAGCCCTACTTTGTACTAGAAGGTAAATAAAAGCTGTTAAATGAAATCTTCGACAGCTGCCATTGGCCGTGAGCTGGGAAACCAATGGATCCGTTTTGTCCACATCTCACAATTTGAGGTCTTTAAACTCCCCATTCCTTCAGCTGAGCGAAAAGACTGAACAGCGCATTGTGGATGGCTCCTGCATCACGACTCCTTGGATGAGTTCTTCCTCGCCATCAGAACCGTTTCTAATGCACCACAAAAGAAACGTCTAACTTCCGAGGAACTTGCCAGATAAATCGTCTTCCCGACTATTGCTAGAATCTTCAGGAAGCTCGTGCTCACGTTTAGCACCTCTTCAGATCCAATTTTCTAAAAAAAACGCTTAAAACATACTAGAAACAAGATTTATTATATATGTAAATACAGTTGAGAAAACCCAACAAACAAGTCGTTAAATTAATTACAAGGTACCATTGTCTACGTCACAATTGCTACAATGCAATTTCTGAATATTACATTTACCACACGACTGTACGTTCGTTACCCAATATTGCCTAAGCATAAGGTCCAGAAAACATTGGGAAAATAAAACGATTTAAGTAAATAGGTTAAAGTATAAAACGTGAAAGTTCTTCTCGAATGTAGTACCTTGTAAATCCTCTGGCAGGGGCGCCACCGACCGTAATAGCTGTAAATTCTGTTATTGGACTTCCTATAAAATGTGAAACATTTAACAAAATCGGTAAAAATGGTCTAGAACAACGTAACTAATGATACAGTGTTTGAAAGACGAAGTCTCAATTTTTTTTACAATGGACATAAATGTTCCATGTTTCCACACGGAAAGAAAATATATTTGGTAGTCCAATTCTGTGCATACTCAACCGAGCATTTCAGGAGTGACGGTAAGAATAGCTACTGCGATGTGGTTTTGAGGTAGGCGTGGAACATAAATGTTATCCTTGGTGTAAACTCACAAGCAAAGCGTCAAGTCCGAGAACCATGTTGGTCACTGAAGTAACGCCAAGTCAGCAACGGTTACACATCTTATGCAAAAACGACGCAACGTCTCAATCGCGTATTCTCGTAAAGAATTGTGGACATGTGGAGGGACGGCATAAAATGTTTTATGAAATTTAAAATTACTCTCTTTAATCTCAACAAAATATTTAATTTAAAACTCCAGTATTCAAGTAAGAAAATTCCAGAAAGATGGAATCTTTAAACAGTTATAAGACCGATTACCTCTCAAATCCAAATTTAAATTTCCTTTTAATTTTATTAATAAATTATAAGTAATTACTAATTCATATATACTGATTAATCTGAGGTCAAAATTTCCCGAAATTAGCAATCCAAAAGAAACTTTTTCAATCTGCTTCAGCCAATAACTAATTAAATTTGGAATAATTAATTAAAAAAATAATAAAACTATTGATAATAATTTAATTTCTATGCTCTGAGCTCAGGAATTTAGAAAGGTTCAAAAGAGTACTTACGAACTTCCGAGTATTATAAACAATTTCAAAACCTTTCCAAGTTCTTCCACATAAATCTGCCAACAATTGATATTACACATATAAATTTTGAATAAAACTATGAAGTCCTTAATTCAGAACGAAAATTTGAGAAATTATATTTTTACAAAGTCTTTCATTAAATTTTTCCTAACTTAAGGCCAGCTTGTTTATTTTTAATGTAAAGTAACAGATTGTTATAGTTACTACTTTATCCAACTCATCGAAACAGCAACGGACATTCCCCGTGCCGCAATATTAACAGTCTTCCTCCAGAGATTAAGAATAATAATAGCTACAGAAAGTTAAGTGAATCAGTGTAAATGTATTGTATTAAATGGAGCGTTTTATTGTGTGCAGCAGTTTCTTGGTCATTCCCCCAGTAGTTTAAAATAATTTCCCTGCAGTTTTGACTGCGTTGCTTTATTAAGTATTCTATTGCATAACTTTAACTCTTTCTGTTTACCTTTTTTCCATCCTTTTTCGTTTGTTTTGATGAATTTCCTGAATCTACTACGGAACGTCAGATTCCTCGTCGTGCAGCTGCAAGAAGTGACATTTTCAATTTCTTTGGTTGTGTTTCCGAACTTAAGTTACCGTTTCGAGTTTCCAGTTATACTATTTCTTGTTCACTCTAGTTAAGAATTTTTTGGTAGTTAATTATTTCGTATTTAATTTTGGTCTGCTAATTATTTCTTACATCATGTTATGTATGACGTATCGTATTTCCTCACCCGGGGAGTAATGGAAATAACAATACATCTATTTTCCGATATGAATTTTTCGTGTCCAGCGTCTCACATTTGAACTTAATATAACTGGAAACAGTTACAGGTTCTTATATTATGAAAAATCCACTTGTATAGAGATTTTGGCTGTAGTTTATTCAATACAATGGAGATGGTCTGTTAAAGACTCTGATTATAACGATTAAGTTTTACTTTTTGAATTCAAATAGTTGTTTTTTCTTAGTTTCAATAGCGACTTTTCACAATAGAGGTGGGGGACTCGTTTATTTTAAATACCTCAAGGTATGAAAATTTGCATACAATTATACCCTTGCCAGGATTCGAACCCGGGACATCTGTAGCAAGGCAGTGATGGTGAGTACTGCACCACAGGAGGTTGGCATTATTGTTTTTGTATATTAATTGACCGGGATATAGCGAGTGAGAACCCGTTTATGATGGGCAAACCTTTTCTGCCTCTGAAACGTCTTTGAAGCGGCTATGACCTGACGGAAGTATGGACAATAAAGCAGCCCTGCTATTATCAGTGAACAGTGTTTGATTTATTGTCGGCAATTCCCGTCCGTGCCTTCTGAATTGGAAATGAGTGTTGTACACATATAAAGCATTTTATGATCTCACGTTTAACCAAGATCCATTTAGCTCTGACCTTTATAAGAGTGAGAATGTTAAAATTTCTTCATTTATAAATTTTGTGGTCACGAAGTCAGGAATGCGCAATTCTTGCGATTCATGGAAAACTGGAAATCATAAGGCTATAAATATTTTCAGTACTCTGACAGAAGAAAAGTTCTTCCCCATTTAAGGGATGGATATTTACTTAAATCGCATATTAAAGGTTATAATGTAAAAGACGGACCCCTTTTCAAAGTCAATTTTCCTTATTTTCATATGGCTCATTTCCACCCCCGCCGCTAACATGCTGAAACGGGTTGAAATTGTGCAAAATTATTTTCGGGTAAAACACTTTAAAAGCATTGACCTCAAGAATTATTTTTCCAATCAAATATGAGATTTTATTACATGTAAATATTCCACCAATTCTACATCTCCCTCTAGAGGCGTCATTCAGAAGCTATACGCCAAACGTTCATAGGTAATTGTTACGTTTGACCGTCTGTTTTGTCGCCTCTCGCCTGAACCCGACGGTATGGGCCTTCCGGAACCGTAGTAGATCTCGCTTGAAAACTCCCATTCTGTTTGCCACCAAACGTTGTCTATTCGCTCTTCTTCGGTCTCATTGTCTCGAAGATTATGAACTCGACTTGCGTTGCGCGTACGCCAACCGTATTGGTGGCAATTTCTTATCACAACGAGAAATAATACGATGATATAGCTTTAAACGCACATCAAAACACACAAAGTTTTGCTGTTGCGAAAAAACCGGTAATTGAATACGAATGAATTTCTATCAATACTGTATGAACACGTCCGTGCAGTCCAGTGGTTGACATAGAACAGAGAAAGAGCGAGCTTATGATCGCTTCACCAAACCTGATAAGACGCAGTTGGTTTTGAACAGGTCCCGCTTTCTCATGTTTACAACAATATATGGAGTTATATTGCTCGCAATCGGCCTCTCTCTCTCATGCTGCCGAAATTACGCTTATAATAACACAGTAAGCGGTATGAATGGTATATGAACCGCTAATATAACTTTTAACTCGCAGTTGATTTTTGCGCCGCCTTTCGCGCGGAAATTCAATGGATTTATAAATATTTACATAAATATCTTCTGAACTCTGCAAGTTATCGAAATGAAAATACACGAAACTTTAAGTTAAAAATATTATTTCAATCCCTGAAATTTTCATTGAAATCCGTTGAGCCGTTTTCATATATGAGATTTTAAAACTTTTCCGTACGATTTTTTAAAAATTTCTTTTATGCAAAACTTGTCCTGACAATAAGAAACACAAAAAAACGGAATTATCCAATTTTGTGCATTCGTTTGGTAGTTATGCGCTTACATACATTACAGCGATTTATTTTATATAATGAATCATGCATAACTATATATATATGTAGGTATACTGTGAATTGAATTCAATGATTTCATACATACCTTTAACAGCCCTAACTTGAAGATTGAGTTCCTCTGTAAACCTTTTATATATTTTGGTTTATTTTCTTTCCATAATTATAATTATAGTAATGAAGTATTTGTTTGCTGTCTGTGAAAATTAAAGCAAAACACATATAATATAGATATTATGATCAAAATCTGACGGTTTTATTGAGTTCTTTATAACAGAATTGGACAGCGTTTTCAAACGCCGGTAAGGTAGATCTCTGGTTGGTTCTGTCCTTCAGGAGTGTTCAAGGCAAAACGAATATCATTAGTGGTCGTGGCTCCGTGGTTAAATATATGTGCGGCCAGTAATTATCTTGATGCCGGGCTCTCGCAACTCAGGCAGCAGCCTCTGAAGAGGCAACATAATACAGGTTGTGCTGTCAGAACACGAGCCCCCGGAATAACTTGCTGCTGTCCACTGACCATCTGCTCAGTCTTACGGCTTCTGACGGTAATTGAAGGCCCAGAGGTTCGCGTCCGTGTAAACATGCCGCGACATATGCTAATTAAAGCCACAGTTACGTGGAAGACGGATTGGGATCCATGGTGTCTCTGATGGGGAAGAATTAGGTACGAAGAAATGACCACTAGAGGCCGATTTAATTTAAATTTGAATATTCCGAGATTGGAAAATTAAAATAAGCATCGGCTGTCGAATCGATTTCAAATACGTGTCTCACCATTCACAACAGTCATTAACCCAAATCCATCTACTTACAATAATTCTCCAACTATGATTATAAAGATTCAAATATTTATGTTACAGAAGTGGCTACAGAAAATGGGCTTCTAGTTTTATTCATTACTCATTTTTAAGTTATTATTTCATTAATATTTAATTATAGTTATTAAAAGGAATTGTAAGAATTTTTTATTAAAATTGTATCATTAAAATAGTTTTTTTTCAATCTCATTATTAATTTTTTGTGTGTCATTAATATAAATTTAAATATCCTTTAACATGTTACAGATGATTCTTCTTCAGCGTTGAAGATATAAATCGTACATTTCAATTAAATTTGTTAATACTAAGGATAAATACGACCACTAACGGACAAAAATTGAATACAAAATTATACCAAGTATTATATCCATTGTTTTGATTTTGACATTTGTATTTTAGACTGAGAACCACATTTTCTGTAATGAAAAGAACGCAAAACTGTGAAAGTTAAGCATGACACAAGTAATCTTAATAAGTTCTGTGGTCGTTTTTCTGTTATATCTCTGACTTCCTCGTGTTCTACTTCATAGTCTTTAGGTTATAGCCGTTAGAGAAAGAAACGCCTGGCTCGGTATAAACCTTTTCAGGAATATCCTCTTCTCAAGTTTTGTCTGTTAATGATTACATTTTCATGTATCACTATTGCAGGTCATAAAATTTATAAATTTTTGTTCTAATTGACCTAAATTTGCTAACGTTCGTTATCTCTAACCGTGCTTGATCATATAATAATACAATTAAATTATTTTGAGGTCACAATATTTCAGTCCTATTGATTTGATACACATCAATGCTTTCAACATTTAATTTGTTAGATTATTATTATTATGGTTAACTTAAACGTTTTATTTTTTCACATTTTTCTTTATGTTATTTAAAATTTACTTCATAATTTATAGATATGTATGAATAAAATAAACAATCTTTACAACCTATTTCAGAAATAGTAAGACAAACATTTTGAATGCGTAAATAATTCATAATGAAGCCATAAGGAACTTTATTGGTTACTTAATTTTTTTGTTGTTGAATTTGTTATATAAGTAATTTTAAGGTATTGTATCTGCCATTTATTTATTATTCCTCTGCTCTGTTCTATATGTTAAAATATAAAATTTATGTATGTACAGTAAATGAAAAATTTACATAAATGAGATTAGCTAACTAATATAATTTATTAAATAAATAAATTAAAGACAATTAAATCTCTTCCTACTGTATGGTAACACATATCCTATTCTCATCAACAAATTTCGTAGCTTGTAAATATCAGTTAACATTTTATTATAGACAAAAAGAACGGAAATGTTCTGTAAATAAAATGAAATGTATCATAATTACAGCGTAATGAAATTAACGGCAAGAGATTGCATACTTCTGACCAATAAATAAAGAAAAAAGAAAGCTAAGAAGTATATTAACGAGAAATAAATATTCTCAAATATGTTAAAGAAGCTAAAATACTTAAAGCAGATTTTTCTTGAATAAATAATTTTAATATTGGAATTAATTAGTTTTAAAATACAAAATTTTAATACTTTAAGTATAGAAAATATATACATTAAAAACAGTTAATGATTGAGAGAAATTTATGGAAATACTGAATGTATTCTAAATATATATTACAACAAAATCACAGAGTTTAAGCAGCGATGAAGCCGTCAGAACTATTTTATCTTTCGTCATCTAGATGATCTCGAACACAGAATGAAGAAAATAAAACTTCGTTTATATCGAAATTGATTGCTCCTATAGCAAGCTTGGTTTAATAATTTTATTTGTTTTTGCAGAAATTATATTTTTAACAGCGGCGATGGACCGATCATAAAAAGGAATTTAATTTCAGTACTGTAATAAATACAGAAAGAAGTTTCATGATAAATTGATATTAATTATAGAACTTGATGCCTAACTTTTTTGCATGTATTAAAAATAATTAACATAGTCAATCTAGACCCAGTAAATCAAGTATTTCGTGAAATTTTTCAATGGTTTTAGAATTAAATAACTAACTATAGTTTCATCATAATATGAGGAATAAATATTTCTGAGGGAATAAACTGTTAAAAAAGAAGAAATATGAGAAACGAAGAAGTTAATATGAGTAGATGTTGGAATATAAACAGGAAACCCTTATGAATATGAAATGTAGGAGCAAATTATGGTGAGTATATT
Source organism: Eucriotettix oculatus (assembly GCA_034510155.1). NCBI lineage: Eukaryota > Metazoa > Arthropoda > Insecta > Orthoptera > Tetrigidae > Eucriotettix > Eucriotettix oculatus. The sequence goes on from CM067376.1 coordinate 59,956,464, forward strand.
AGCGGTAAACGTTACTTTTCGCCTTGAGCGATACTTCTGTGCCTCCACCTTTACGACTCAAGTAAGGTAAATTTATTTCTGTTTGACATTTATAACTCTCCCCGTTATTTTTAATGCATTTAAATTAATTTGTAAGCTACAAATTATAGGAAAATAGAATATTATAAGGAGCTACTAATGGCTAATAAGTAGGAAAAAATTGGAGAGCTACTCGCAGCAGAAAATGCAATGAGGATCTGCGTTATGCATATGAGTATATACAGTACTAGAATTATCCTAGATTGCGTACTCTTATGAGAGAAAGTTGGACCGTGTGTCTGGGAATACCTGCACGGCTTCTGCGGTTTGAAAGGAAAGTACGAAGAAACATTCTGAATTTAGGGGAAAATGTTACTGCGTCAAAAGCGTTACACGTACTGAAAGCCATTAAAGGCTGGTTTCCATCGTTGAGTTTTATCACTCCGGGAGAAGCGCAGAAGATTACACCCAATTTAACCCACCGTTTAATATATAATATTACGACAATTATACGAAACGATATTTAGTTACAGGCGGAGTGGTTGAGGAATTTCCAGGACAAGCCTGGCGCCTTTAAGTCACCTAACTTCGTGCCTAGAAACAAAGTTAGGGAATTAAGGCTGGTCAACCACCGGGGACGATGACCCGGGAAAACTCTCCCCGGGTCATCCCTTTCCATCGACATAGTAGAGATCGCGATCTTGTCACATTATTCAGGATTGGCGTAGACACGGCACGTGGAGCGCTGTTTTACCCATAGTGGGGGTGATAGGGAGACGAGCTGGGAAGTCGCAAAGAGACGAAAAAGGCAGTTCACGTCTCGACTTGGAAGGAGAAGGTGAACAGAAGGGAGATAAAGAAAGTGTACAGATGGAATAATTCGCTAGAAGACTAAAAAAATGAAGACCTAGGAGAGGAGAAGAAGAGGCTTTCAGCATATCATAGAAATCAAAATACAAACCCACCATCTTAGCCAAAATTCTTTGCTGAGATATTATCATCGTCGTGGAGAAGGGAAAGTGGTTTCCGCGACACCTAACATTGTCAAATTCACTGCTGAAATTCAAACCTGCCCATGAAGGAAGATGAAAGAATCAGCTCTGTCTGCCTGTCATTCATTGAATTCTCAAAACTCCCTCAGTACCTGCTTAAGACCCCAGGCACCGAGTTCAAAACAAAATAGGTTCGTTTTCCGGCTTAACGTAACAATTAAGTTCACTTCTGCACGCTTGTTTGATTTCTCTCCCCAAATATGAGTGTGAAAGTTAATTGTGTCTAATGAAAATAAATAACCTGAGTTTGGCCATTTTCATTTTTGAAGTACTAAACCGCCCTAAATTTTCTTTTTTTTAGTACAGGATCCAAGTGACAATAATTTTAAAAACTTTTAAATTTGTGTTAGTATTTTAATAAACTTTGTAGACGTTACTTACTTTACAGATTATACTCAGTAAAATACATTAATACTGCAGCTGCCTTGTGTTAATACTTGCAGTATTTGTGGTTGGGTTTTCCATTGTCTTCGAGAAAGAAAAAATCCAAAGTTGCGAACCGTGGAAAATTTCTGTCCGTCTTCAAGGAATAGTATTAGTTGTCGGAGCTGGAAAAAACGAATTAGATCACTCCTTATAGAATTAAACATAATAAGTTCAACCTTTTCAAGAGAGGCGATTAGTGAGACTTTGCGAAGGAAATTTGCTGCCTGCGTGTTGATCGAATTTAAACGCATGGAAAAATTCTTACTATAATGCGGGGCAGAGCGAAAATTTTAAAACGTGCAAAAAGCAGCCAATTTTTCTGGCGAATAAATACTTTACAGGGTCAATGAGATTTATAGTCATTCTCCCGATATTTATTAGTAAAATTTCAACCCATTTTGACATGTGAGTGGGGCAGTCTAAGGGGAGAGAGTGGAGAGACGGTACATGAATATATATAGAAAATAACATAATTTGGAGTCGAATTCGTAATTATGGAGGTCACTGAGCTGAATTCTGTAATCCAACACGCCTGTAAAGTTGTATTTCAATCCCTGAAAGTGGAGGGTGGTAAATCGAACTAATTCATACAAACATGTTACTTAGAATACAGAAACAATCAGTGCATGGTTAAAACACTATAAATGATGGCAAATTTAAAACATTCTCAAATGGCTATTATAAGCGTCGAAGGAAAAGTATATAGCGTCGATGAGTTTAATAGTGTTACTCTCTAAGTTAACAATTCCTAATTTCAACCCCTATTGACAAAGTAGGGGGAGCCCCCGTACTAATGCTATTCATAAATATAGCTCAGAATGGTGTCTATTCCGCGATTATGGGAATCACTGCAATTAATTGTGACATTCACCATCCGTGTTAAGTTGAAGTTCAGCCCTTAGGCAAGTGTAGGTGGAGAGTTTCGTATTTACTATACGAAGCCAACCAAAATTAGTAGAAGAATAAAGTTTTCAAAAGTATCAAAGAAGAGAATAGCTGTTTAACGATACGAAATATTTGAAATATATTAAGTGTTACATTAGTAGAACTTGTAAGTCGAATAGTCTCCGGTTGACATTATTATGAGCCATGCACCAGAAGTGTTAAATCTTAATAAGTTATTATTTAACAAAATTGTGATCAGTCTTCAAATAAGATATTATGAAACACTAAATCTATCTCATTTCTTGGAAATTGTTTGACCCGCGACTGACATCATTAGCCTTCATACCTAAAGTAGGTTAAACGGTTCGGTTCTCTGATTACAGAAACACTTATGATTTTCTTGCAGATAAGAGTTCAATTTATTTTTTGATAACCTGGTCACATAACTAGGACACACCACAATCTAGTGATGAATCATTGTGCCGTAGAAATTTCTTGTGAAATCATTGCGAAATTTGTTCAATAAACGGCCTTTTGAAATTTACAACGGAGCTTCACGCCTAACTGAAAAAGTTCAAGAGAAATTGTTTGCAGTTACAGACGTCTATATTCCCTCCGACGATGAAACGACAAACATTATTGGATATCAGACTGCACTCGACGGAATGGGGGTACTATTTAATTCCTATATGACATTATCCTCTATATTCTATAAATAGAGTGAACACTGGTCTCCATATCTCGGTCGTTCCGCTGCAATGTTCCGTCGAATAATAAATTATTGTAACCCTTTTATAGGGCACCAGGTAATATTATCAAGGAAAATCACCAAAACAGTTTTATTTTAAAACAACTGTCCGTTTATTCAAGCAATTAGAGAAAATAAATACACAGAGCGTGGTCATGAATACAGTGGCTCGCCGTCGACTCGTTTATAAATCATAAATCAAACACAAATCCGAGTGGCATTTCACTATCACTATTCTGGTACCGTGTTCACGATCCAACACCTACACCGACATCATGGCTCGTCTACGACTATTCAATATTTCTGTGCATCTGCACTGCACCTGCGCTACTAGTGCGACATCAACAATTGTCTCTTCTTCTGTCGGCTTCTTTCAAACAAGACCGACAACAAGGAGTCTTGAGCAACTTCGCCGTAACTTCATTCTACAATAGATATTCTTAAATTTCCGTTTTTTCTTTAAAATGAGGGAGGAGGATCGCAAATCTAAAGCGCAGAAAACAGACGTAGAGTAACTTCGTGATGAAATATTTTTGTATTAATTTCTTCCTACCTTTACCTTATCGATTTATTTATTCTAGCAATATGTTTTATTTGCAAACTGAGAAGTATAATTTCTTTAATTTTCGATAGTAGTTACAGGGTTGGGTCTGCGAGGGAGCAAGGGTCTACTTCTTGGTTAATGGTCTACCGCACAAACACTATAACTCTGCATTTTTAAAGGATGCGGTCTTGGTTTTTTTTTTTGAGAAATGACAAATAGATGAAGAACTTTTTTTTTCTGTCAGGTCAGCAGAGACTTATCCAGCGCCTTTTTGATTGAGAGACAGAGTATTGCATTGCATGGCATCACTGTTATTAGGACCTGGGAATACACAGTGACTGCACGGGAAGGAATGCGTTGTTCCGGGAACACAGGCTCCTCTGTCAGTCTTTGTGGGTCTGTCCTCCACGACACTCCCCCCCAGTCTTCGTGAATCATTGTTTACATTCCAGGTAAAATATTTTCCTCCTCGACGACCGGGGTTCCGTTCCGTTCTTACAATTTATGGATACCTGTCGGTAATTATTATTTTGACTTTTACGTATACTTCGCAATTCAGGCCTGCTTTTATGTAAACTAATTACCAGGTAGCAAGAGTTTGAAAGGCTTAACTCCTTGACGTATAGAACCTTACTAATGGTGTTCCGCTGAATGTAATTCAGTTTGAAACTCGACAGCTATTTGTCTCAATAACGGATGTCATCCCGACACATAAACAAATATAAATATTTAATAAATGATTTAATTAGCCTATTTGTCAGTATTTTTATACTTTAAATATGAAATATTACGACGTTTCATCTCTCATTTCAGACTTAAAATTTAGCCATGACTCCTTCTGCCAAAATTCTGTAATTCGAAGGAGACGACTGCACAATGAAAATTGTTCTGATGACTTAATTGCAACTAGCAGCGTGGAGTTATGTTCAATAAAAAAGTTTTGATATAGTTTTGTGTTTACTTGATATTTTCTGAATCATGTCTTAGGTGTTCTCTTCCTATCCTTCATGAATTAAAATTGTAACTTGAATATTAATTTTAGTAACCATTTTGAAGGGGACACTTGTTTTAATGTGTATGAAACGAAGTCAATAACCAAAGTATCTAAGGTTTATTAAATGGAGCTCAATTAAGAACATGACGCCACACTCATTCTTAGTTATTTAAGATCCATATCACTAAAAATAGGACCCATACGCTGACCACATGTCACTCCAAATTCGGAATGTGTTATGCAAGATAACAGTTCGCAGTCGACTCGGTAGGCCCAGGCCCTCAATGGGCTGTAGAGCCATGAAGGAAGGAAGGAATCACTAAAAATAAAATATGACCCGTAAATGTTTTGAACTTGGTAAAAAAATACACTCATCGTGAACACGCGAGACATTTAATTTTATTTTAAATCAGATGCATGTTAAATAATAAAGGATGAATATGTCGAAAGATTCCTATTTGAGTTGGTATTTAACAGACGTTTAGAGACTTTCTTTGATTATTACATTTTGTAATAAATAATGGTTTTCTCACTAGATCTTCTAACACAGTATTTTAGGACGTGTTCTCTCTCATTAATAAGGATTTTTGTATTGAATGGTTTTGGTGCTGGAATTCTTAATCGTTTTCTTAGTGTGGTAATTCTGTATGTATGGTATTTATATATAATTATTATATATATCTTATTTTCTCTATTTCCTTAATACAAAGGACTCATGAAATCCATGAATATATTTGTAATTATTTTTTGATTGGCTCTATAGTCCATTTCAGGGTATTCACCTACCAGGAGACTGTGGGACTGCCATCTTCCATGACACATTCCTGATTTCTTGGAATCGTCCGTCATCAGGAATCGATTCTCCTCCAGTTCTCGTGACCATGACGATCTCTAACATCCGATGCCGGGAATCGAACTCGAGAACCGTTACAGCATAGAAAGTCGGCTCATCAATAAATATGTAATAATACTATAAAATAATTAATAATATATGAATACAACAACTGAAGTAGTCAGAAATAAATTTTAATAAACTTAAATAATTTAAAACATAGTAATAAAAATAACACGACGTAACTTATCGTTCCTTTCTTCTGGACCTCTTATGGTGCAAATATAAATTAATATAAATAATTTATTTTATGAAATATAAAAGTAAATTTCTTGGCTGAAATGGGAGAGCAAGTAGAAATTTTATCTTGGCTATTTTTACTAATACGTTATAATTACTTGATTTTATTATAATTTATTTAATAATAATTCATTATTTCAATAAAGGCAGACTACAATTACTAACAGTTAGTAATGATTGCATACTAAGATATCATCAGATAACTGCAGGGTAAATGTTAAGTATTAATATATTCAATTTATGTTAATGTATAACATGTAAATAGTCTATAATCTTTGTAATTTGTAAATGTAACGTTAATGTATAGAAGCTGTCCAAATAGACTTTAATGCCACTCAAAATAATATATAAATAAATAAAATAACTAATTCTACCCTTAGTAATGAAAGACGTCTCAAACGTAGAATGTGTCGAAGTGAATATTGACCTTATACCGTTGCATTACGGTTGGAAAAATTTCTGTAATAACTGTATAAATGAAACTACATTAAATATACTATTAGTTTACGTTAAATTGTTTCCCCGATTCGCTAAATTGCTTAGCACGAGAATGTTTATTAGGCTAATTGAGAAAGCCACGTATTCCTCTCCTATATGATCGCAAAATATTTAAACATTTTCAGATTGAACGTAATTTCTTTAACTTGAAATAATGGCTACAAAATAGTCCTGAAAATATCTCGTAAATGTCACATTAAGGATTATGAAAATAAAGTCCTCATTAAAATGCTACCAGACGCTTCTAAAGGGCCGAATTTAGGATTCATTTCACACTTTGTTCATCGGTAGTCGTAAAAGTCAAACGTAGGCTACGCGTAACATACGTTATATGTTGAAATTAAATTTTGATGGGGAGTTTACGGCAGTAAATAGCGAGAAGCGACTTGTGGAAAAGTTTGTAAACAGGTTCAGAGTGTTACAAAATTTCAAATGTATGCAATTGCCTGAAGGTTTCCATATATAAAAAATATGGCAGGTGTTTTAAAGTTTGTGCATGGCTTGTAATGTGACAATAAATGACTATACCACTAGAGCATGATTTTCGCCTTAAGCGTGAGAGTGATATTGTACGCCTGTATTGTATTCAGTTGATTAGAATACTTTTTAAATTATCATAAGAACATTTTTAGGTTAACTAATTGTTGAACCACCAGAATTAATTCCCCTGGCTCCTTCCTTTTATTCAGGTGTCCTTACGAAAACTGGAGCTTCCGGCTTTAGTTTCCGTAATCATCTTAGTAATTGATGGTATGAATGTGATACATTCATGAAAACCGTAGAAGACCTGAATAAAGGAAGAGAGCTATGAAAAGCTATGCTGGTGTTTCAAGAATTGGTTCTTAGAATATTATTGTTGCGAGTATGAATAGTAACTAAATTTGAAGGACAAGAAATATTAATTTAAAATACAGTTGCATAGAATGTCTATTACACATAATAATTGTTACACTGTTCGGGGTATTTTAGTGTGCAATCACTAGACAGGATTACTGATCGTAAAATATGAGTAAAACAGTTGTAGAGGTAATAGAAGGAAGATAAAATAAGATGCATGTTGTCATCATTGGAAGAATAGACACCTGCTTCCTCACGTTTCTAAATAAATATCAATTAGTATTTTGTTTTACCGTAAAGTTACATTATTGTGCTAATAGTATAACATAATTCCATATTATTCCATATACTCACTTTTGACGAAATAATATTTTACTCATAGAAGGCCATCGGAAAAATAAATCTATTTCCTTTCCTCATCTTATAAAATAACACCAACAATTTACTTATGTTATAAATAAATATGAAATAATTATTATTTATCATTTGTACTCAACAGACGGAATGTTTAAGCTACCAACACTTAAAAGATATTATGATTATTCTTTGCGTCTTTTGTCCTTATCAACAGTCTTCTGTATATCATTTTTGACCTGGATCATATTGTTTTTGAATAAAGGAACTTTCGACCAACTTTGGATCATATTCATCTGAAATATAATAATTATTACATATATCGTCGATATATCGCGTATTTAAAAAATTGTATAGGCATGCATGCCTTTTAAGATCTATTCAACATCCAATATTGTTTGGACTATGAATAATTTTTAAAGTTACTTTTCATATATAAAAACTGTAATGTAATGCACTTTTGTAAATATGTAAACCACATATTATTTCATATAAATCAATATAATTTTATTTCAATTCAGTTATTCAAAAAATTTAATACGATAATATAATCATTATTATATTTCAGATGGATATGGCAAATTGTAAAGGAATAAATTAAAATACAGTACATCTATTCAATTGGCTGTCGACAAAGCTCATGTAAATATTTTATAAAAGTATTAACAGATTGTGGCACTACACTAAACTTGGTGTAATAACCAATCGGCGATTGGTTACGATTTTTGATTTAAGCGTTATTGGAAACATTAAGAATTAGAAGTATTAATAATATTTTTTCATTTTTCTTGTATGATAATATTAGGCATAAATGTGACAAATTATTAATTTCATCGTAGTTTTCTGACTTAATCTACAATAAATTTAATTATTAATGATGGATAATAATTTGAGTTTAAGTTGATAATTAGGTAACGCATCAGGGAAGGAAGGAAGGTTGAAACAAACTTATCCAACAATTAAACACTATTCAGCGACAAAGAACACAATATTATTTAATTATTTTCTTAAAAGACAACAATCTCCTTATTCGTGTCTAATGTATTGTTGGATACAGCTTGAGTAATTTATTTTAAAACAAAAGCAGATGGCAATTGAAGAGTTTTATTAAATAATAAAACATCTCTGTAAAATCGTCCTTGTATTTTTGTATCTGGTTTGTAATATTCTTTTTAGTTGAATTTTAAAATTTAGTTTTTGCCCAACACAGGTTGTAGATTAAAGAGCAATAAAAATCTTTACATCAAGATATCTAGGTTTACTGTTTCATTAATATACGAGTATAAAATTTTTATTTTATACCATTTATTCATTGACCATGGCAGTAACTCTTGGGCCATATTCACCTTTTTCTTCAAAATTTTACAAGATTCTACATTATATTATTATTTATGGGTTCAAATAATATGTTATATATATTCTATATTAGTAATTAAAGAATTTAATATATTTAACAATTTTTTAAAAAGATTTACACCTTGTGGTGCTCCTCTCAATATAAACTACGTAAAGTGTATTTACAAAGATATCACACTTTAAGCGTTGTTTCCTTAGAGTATTGTTATTTATAAAATCTATTTTAATACTATTTTTGTAAAATTATACTACATATATTTTCTAATTTGATACGCTTTTTATGAGTTACATTATTGGTTTTGTTTTTACTTATCAATTATTTAAGTTTATTATAACGCTATATATTTACCAGACCTACTTTAAACAGTTGTATCTTATTATTTATAAAACTATCTTAATCTTCAAATTTCCTCTTGTCTTATTGTTTTTAAACTTATTTATATTTATTTAGTATATCTGCATAGTGGTCTCCAATTTTTCCTATTTCACTTTTCATTAAGGGTATTATTTATGTTGTTATATATTCATTTTCCTTCAAGTAACACGAGGACTATAATAGTATATCAATAAAAAAGAACAATTAAATTTAAAACATACATTTTTCTAGTCTGCAATGAAAGTCAAAGTTAATACAAATTAATTTAATAATTAAAATTTAATGAAATAATTATTATTAATCGATTTGACGTTTAAAGAATCATGAAAGCATAATTATAAAAATAATTTCAAAAGTTGTTGTTGTTGTGATATTCAGTCCTAAGACTGGTATGATGCAACCCTCCATGCTAACCTATCTTGCGCAATCCTTTTCATTTCCGCATAACTAGTATATCCCACATCCTTTCTAATCTGCTAATCTTCTGTTCTTACCCCGCACACTTCCCTCAAATGCTAATTTTGCAAGACCCCCCTGTCTTAACACGTGGCCTATTATCGCTTCTCTTGGTCAACGTCCTCCATATTCTTCGCTCTTCCCCTATTCTTAAACATCCCCGTGCATCTGATTTTCAGCATTCTGTTATAGCACCACATTTCAAAGGCTTCTATTCTTTTCCTTTCTGCAACTCATATCGTCCACGTTTCCCACCCATATAACGCCACGCTTCATACGAATATTTTTAGCAAGGATTTCCTAATAACCATACTTATATTCTCTTCTTTTTTATGAAAGCCTTCCTTGCCTGTGCTCTCCTACTCTTTATGTCTACTATAATTCTACCATCCCTAGTTATTACGCTTCTCAAGTAACATTATTTCTTAACTTCCTTCAAAATATCCCTTCCCGTTCTAACACCCTTTGTTATTCCCCTGTTTCCCATGCTACACTCCATTATCTTGGTTTTCCCTCTATTAATCCTCATATTGAACTCTTTCTCCAGAACCACGTTCATGCCATTTCAAATATCTTATCTTAATTATCGTTTAAATTAAGTTCCGGCAGAGTAATTTACGAGCGCGAACTCTATTTCTCTCTGGCTTATGGACTTGCGAGAATCCAGTCATATTGTTTTCAGAGGTAATGAATCGCTGGAAAGGGATAATGGCTCGAGAACAATTTGCAGTTACTGAATTGTAAAGTGCCCCGTCGCCGTCCGCTCACGGAAAATCACGCACGAAAATACCAGTGAAATGACGACGCTCATTAGGGCGCATTCCAGAGAGAAAGAGGCCATTGTTCGGCAGAGTTGTCATTCACACGGAACCACCGTGCCGAGGAGCAGAAGAGAAGAGCGGAGAGGAGTGGAGAGAAGAGCCGTGGCGGGGTGAGGTGAGGCGAGGCGAGGAGAAGCCGAGCGAGGGAACAATGGCGGCGTAAGGTCGAGCAACGGCCTTGCGTCTGGAATGTACAGCTCGCCGCAAGCAAAACTCGCTCTGATAACCACTATCTCCTCCCACTACTGCCCGACCACGTTCACCGGACACTCGAAGAGAAAGTACCGAAGCGGGATGAGAAATCGAAGAGCACCGCAGCGTATGCTACATACAACGAATGCAAACGTTAAATGGAATCAAAGAAAACAGAACCAGGGAGACCCCAAGAAATAAGGAAAAAATCACAATCATATAGAAAATTAAAGGTTTTTTTCAAGTGAACATGGATTGGCGTTTCGGAAATACGAAATTTCCATTTAAGCCCACAGACCCGATTCCACCATCAAACAACTTATTCGTCTGTGGTCCCTAATAAACCAAGTCATTGCCCTTCAACCCCACCCCCACTTTAGCTAACACTTTAAAAGCCCTCGGCGTAACCTACTCACACTAAGATTTGACAGGAGAGACAACAGGCTTTCCTGTGTTAGACAGGAACAAGTACTTCTACTACTGTACAATTATTTTTTGTAGAGCCGTAGCTCTCAATCCTTCCTGTATAGCGTAAAGTCAAACAGAGATTGTTGGTTTTTTCAAACCGCTCGTTTTAAATTTTTCTTCCGTCTGCAAATCGTCAATGCCCATATCTCATCCGCAGAAATTAAATCGACACCGGAATTGGGAATATAGAGAAAAATTGGAAAAACAAGATAAAACTATATATATATATATAATTAATAGGGAAAGGACAGAGAGATAGAAAGGTGACTTATCTGAGGTTCATAGATGCTGGACACCTTGTGAGGTTTATAGTACTTGAATTTTCGGAGGCACCGCCCCCTTCATCAGAAAGTTAGGAAGACATTTCCAGTGATCGGCTAGCCGACGACGACAATGTCATTTCCTGACTCATATATATATTTATATATATATATATATTTATATATATATATATTGTAGCATATCCGTCGTTCCTCCGTATTCGAGGATTTCTTAATTCCTTGAGGGCGCCAGGTATTTTTCATAAAAAAACACCAAAAATTGATTTTTAATCAGAGTATGAAAAAAAATTATATCTGCAGGGCGTGGTCATTCTCTCGTCGTCCCGCTGACACAACCTGCTGCACCCATCACCCCATGACGACTCCCCCTCCCTTTGCAGACCACCCAACGTCTCGCCAGACCACATTGTTGGCCCGGGTTGCGTCAGTTCCTCAACAATTGCAACTCGCGAGCTGGCCTGCATTGTTCAATTGTAACTTTTCATGTTACAATATATATATTGTAATTAATTTAAACAGTGTAGTCAATCATTAGCCTCCCTCTTCTGGTCTTACCACAAACAATGTCAACTTCACAAGACCCTCGTGTCTCATACTTATTAATCTATCACATCTCCTGGTCAAAGCCCTGCATAAGGTTACAACTTTCTTGTTAGTTAATATATCGAATCATCAGCAGCCTTCTATAGCGCAACATTTCAAAAGTTTCTATTCTTTTCCTTTCTTTCCATTCCTACCATCCACGTTTCGTAGCCATATAACGCCACACTCCATACAAATATTTTTAGCAATGATTTGCTAATTATCATACTTACATTCTCTTCTATGCTGTAGATATTTATTTTTGAGACAATTTTTCTTCAGAACGGTGGCCATTAAGAATATTCTACTAGCATATCCCAAAACGAAAGAAAAAAGGAAGACCTAAACTTACATGGAATGAAGGAGTGATGCAAGCAACAGAGGACAGATGTATGCGAAATGAAGATTGGCAAAATAAAATGAGGTGGAAGCTTGGATGTAGTTCCCACTTTCATTTTTTTTTCGTCTGTAATTTTTCACCATTAATGACGACTTGATATAAGACACCTGTGCCAATTTTTTTCTGATCGTGTTAGAAATTTTCTCATGGCAAAGTATTGCTTAGGGAAAGACAAATTTTTTAATCTACAGAAAAAAGTTGTCCCACCAAAAACTTATTTCTGGGTGAACTTCATGAAAATGGGAATACTTAGTCTTACTTACCAGTATATTCAGTCTCTGGTGTTATTTGTGATTAATAACAGTCACCTATTAAGAACAAACTCAGATGTACACAGCTTTGATACCGGAAATAAAAATAAATTAAAGAAGGAAGGAAGTCTTTAACTATAATTCGAAATGGTGTTCATTACAATGATATTATCATCTATAAACCAAAGAAATAAAATTGAACTGTCTGTCTGACTATCCGAATGTTCGTATCGAATAGGCTCCGAACAGACTCGACTAATTTCATTGAAAAGTTGACGGTTTAAAACAGGAAATTTAATTTTAATATTCGTGCTTATTTATTTTCGATAAAGATATTAATTCTACGTGAAGGTTTCTTGGCATATGTGCGTTTTAATCTCCAAAAAGTAGATGGAGGTTGCCTATACTCTTGATCTGTTTATGCTCTGAAACAGCGTAACGGATTTCAATTACAATATTAGACATTAAAACAGGAATTTTAACTTAAATTTTCGTGTATGCTTCATTTCGATATATTGCAGAGTTCAGGAGATATTAATGTAAATATTTATAAATCCATAAAATTGCCTGGAAAAAGGCGGCGTGAAAACCAACTGAGAGTTATAAGTTCTATTAGGCGTTCCTATACCATTCATCCCGCCCGTACTGTGTTATTATGAGCGTAATTTTGGCATCATGCGTGTGTGTGAGAGGGAGAGGGCGGAGGGAGGGACATGTTCAAAACTAGCTGCGAGTTATAAGGTTTGAGAGAAGCGATCATAAATAAATGATACCGTACTTTCGTATTAAGGAAAAATAAAAGAAGTTATTTCCGCCCTAACGAAGTCGCGGGCATAGCTAGTATTTAATAAACTTGCAGCCTCCATTAAACAGTTACAAATAAATACAATCAAGTTCAAACATGAACTAACCAACTTTTTACTCATCCACTCCTACTCTGTTGAATAATTCGTGAGTTGAGTGTAGATTATCTACTCAAGGTATATATATTGTAGCAGATTTTACGTACCTCCGTATTCACCCCATGACGACTCCCAACGTCTCGCCAGACCACATTGTTGGCCCGAGTTGCGCCAGTTCCTCAACAATTGCAACTCGCAAGCTGGCCTGCATTGTTCATCGTAACTTTTCATGTATATATATATACTAACGTCTTCACTTTGCCCAGAAAAGCTCGCTTTAAGTATTGGAGTGTCCCAATAGGGAATACAATTGGAGTGCAAGCAGGAAATATTGTATAACAATTTAAAACATATATACAGATAATTTTCCTTTTTTTTACTTTTTACAATATATTTTCAATTAATGAAAAATTAAACAAAAGAAAAGATGAAATAGAAATTAAATTATATTTACTATTTGATAACTGACAATTTTTTAGTAGTTAATTGATCAAACTCAGAATATGACGAGTATTTACAGAAATGAATTGTCCGAATTGATCTACTCGTGGTATTTAAATTGAATATTAGTCAAAGTATTTACACAAATGAATTACTGTTTTGTACTTCGTCGCTTCAGTTCTTTATAAAGATGCAGTGAAGACCTTATGTTTGGTTCCTTTTCTCTTCTGATTACCAGCGGGAAGGCGCGTTGCTTTGGTTCGGCTCCCGCGGACAGCAACGGCTGCAGTCACATATAATAATAGGATTAGGTCAAAAGGCGGATCAGGATATCAGCAATACAAAAAAACACTTGAGAACGCTCTTCAATGGCCGTCCACCATAAAAACAATTCCGAAATACTTTAGTTCCGTAGATAACTATAAAGGAACAAAGTTTTAGTTCCTCCGACCCGCCAATGTTCAACGCTTTTCTATCGACATAGAAAGTCTTTGAGTAAAGTCTCGGAAGTATTGCTCCCCAATATTAAAGATTACGCCGTTAATGCGGTACAGAAAAAATAATAATTAAAAAACATATATGAATTATGCAATAATAATTTTGATTAGTTATGCCAAAAATAAAACTAATAAAATTTAATAACTCCAAATACATATATCATGACGTCTCAACGATGGTATTAGAACAGGCATTGCAAATTAATTTGTAATCGTAGGAACCATTAGCATAGATATAGTACATTGTTGATGCACTAGTATAAGGCACTTAGTATAAAATATTAGCAATATATCAATATTATATATCGAGTACAAATTATATATCTTGTCTTTTCTGTAGTACTTAAGCATATGTTATTGTTATGAACGTAAATAGTAATTAATAAAATAAAATAATTTATTTACAATCAATGGCTCGTTCCACATCCTTGAAGTTCTACTACTCTATGGGATCAATGGAATATGATTTAATGCTAATAATACTTTACTTCTCAATCGTTGTGCTTTTATGAAACACAGTCGGGAAGCACGAGCACGCAACATGGCGACCGCGACAGTTTTGCACGATCCCTCCAACTGGAATGTGGACTGTGGCAGGTCAGTGATCGATGTGATGTTTCTCTCAGAGATCCAGTCGCGAGATTATGATCGCTTGCTGTGTGCGGATCGTACTTTCTACGCAGATGCTCATCAAGGAAGGCTGCGTCATGCTTCAGAAATAACACAACCTTCCGGTACCGTAAGCTCTTGTCTCCTTGATCAAGTTCAGGACATCTCCTCCACGACATCTTTAAGGAAAACTAATTTTAACACTAAAATCAACTGACAGCAATTTTATTCTACCATCTGAAAATTACAGACACCGTGGATGATCTCACTTGGCGTGCTTGTTTCTTTCATTATCTTCTTAATTGAAAATCAAATATCAGCTGCTGAGACGGATTAAAAAATGTCTCGAATATGAACGGGTTATTATCGTCTGAAGTAAGCAAAAACAATTATATGTGACGTAGGCAAGTTTTCATTATATCGAGGTCCTAAAAAATGTTTACATATTCAGTAATTTTTACGAGTCTGAACAGATATTTCCAGTAATAAAACGTTTATCCTCACGTCCTTTGACATTGATTTACCTCATACATTTTCCCTGCAAATGACCGCTGTGATTCAGTGGCGCAACCAATTTGCAATATTCATTAGCGAAACAACAACCACAGAATTAATCACCATAAGAGCCACTCACATCGTAATAACACACGGCGAAAAGCGTGAACAATGGTTAATTTAAAGATACAATTGTATGTGCTGATTTTCTGAGACAAAATGGACACTAATGAAACAGCGTGGTAATAAAATGAGTGGTAAACCAATCATTTTACTTCTGCTCCTCGAAATGAAATTGTATCCAACGACTGGAAACATGAACTCATTTGGGAAAGGCTTCATTACGTAGAACTAAATTTTATTGTCTGATCCCTGAATTGAGTTCGCTACTTTATTATGTCCAGTGGTTGTATGGTAATTTAAAATTTTGTCTGTGCTATTTCTCAACGCAATGGGACACTACGTAGCAAAAACATGGGTAAAATCTGTAGAATTCGATGTCAAGGGAAAACAAAATTGTAAATTATGTTCTGTGCTTCATAAGCCAGATTTTATCTTTATTGAAAATAACTTCTAAGTCAAATTAATATTAATCAGATCCATCTACGTTATCTATTAATTCTAAAGGCCCATATTTAATAATTTTACATACACACATTTACTTATTATGTTGGCCATATTAGTCTTTTATCGATTAAATATTCATGACATGTCTAGACTTCGTCTGCATTTTCCCACTGGCCACCAAATAATTACACAGCTAATATATATCAAAAGTTGTCTTGTGTAGTAATTAATGACACCTGTAAGGGAAGGAGAGAAGATCACATGAATTAAAATTCCAATTTTACATATAATTTTAGTATCATTATAATCCTTAACGTGATCTGCAATATAATAAAAAATATCAACAACCATTAAATATTTACAAGTGCACTAGACGGACGTTGAAATATTTTAATAATTATATATAGCAATCATTATAGCAAAATTATATTATAAAATTAAGGATCTAAAGCTTTTAATTTAATGTGAAAATTTTTCTGTATTTGCCATAAGATTAAATTAGCTGTTTCATTTATTCCACCATACCGCAACATAGGAAACAGGACGAGGTGAATACTTCAATAAATACGGCATTTAAAAATATTTTTATTTATAATTTAATATATATAGTACAAAATTGAATACATTAGTACCTAAATATAAGGATTAGATAAGTAGTAAAAGATATTCAAAATTTCTATAATTTACGATGTAAGTAATATATAATTATGTAATAAAGGAAAGGAAAAACGGTACATAAATTTCTTTTAATGCACATAAAACGTAATGGTAATTCCTGTACGTAAATGAGAAAAGTTTATGTATCATTTATGTAGTTTTTTCCATACAGGCTAATAAAATTAGTGCTTTTAACGTTTTTGTTGTAATTTCTTTGTTTAACTACAACTTTATTACCACCATGTGATAGTGACATAATCATGTTTCAACTTTTTAACGTTCATTCAAATTCCAGTCTTTTCCGTTGTCCAATACCCCGCAGATGGGAGAGCGATTGATGTCATAAATGATAAACAACGATCGCTTTGGGTTATTGAAAGATTTCGGACTAAGGCGAAGGTCGCAGTCGTTAATATAATGAGGAGTTCCCGTAGCCCAAGGACCCGCATTCCAATCCAGGAGGCGTCGGACGAGAAAGCCCAGCTTTCCCCCTCGCTATAAGCTATTCATCACCTTCTCAAATTTTTATCCTCCCCCCTCTCCACCTCCCCGTCTCCCACCATCCCTTCGCGCTAAGCGCCTCATTTCCCTTTCATCGGGCAAAGGACAGAAGTTCCAACTGCAAAGACTCAAACTATCACTTTCCATACACTTGTTGAACTGGTCTTTAAAGGGAAAGAGAATGATCTCATCGGATACAAAGATTACAGTTTCAATTTCGTGATGGTTATTATACTTGTCTGAGTACTAAGGCGACTCTCAGCAAACGTGCTGGAGATGAACCTGTGCAGTTTGCTGATTATTATTATAAATAACAATAACTTATAAAGATTTTAATTTTCGGTTCCAATGTAATACAAACTGTTATCCGCGAATTTTAGAGCTATACGTAAGTACATTGAAGCGGTAAAGCAAAAATAATTTAGTTTTTGGTATTTGCGTACAGCAGGACGAAAAACGAGGGTGGTTTGGTCAAGGCCGAGTAGACGGGAAACGTCGCCGTTTACAACATTATTTATTGCCTGAAGTGCATTGTATTTGAACAGTCGGTCCCGGAAGCTGTCCTGAGAAAGACGGAATGAGAGAGCAGTGGCTGAAGAAGAATCATGCATAAAAGTTAAATTCGGCATGTATCGAGAAAGAAGATTCATTTGATGGGAGTACGGAAAACAAAAAGATAACATTTGATGGAGATTTAATCTGAAGAAGAGGCGCTAGAGGATCTAGAAGACGTGATCCAGCAAAGGAACCTCCAGAAACGGCAAACCAAGAACGACGTCACCACGCAGAACATCTGGTAACGGCATTTTTATCCGGTTTCCACTTAAACCCTTCTCGTTGATTCGCGATTGTTTTTATTTCAATTATATCGTTCGTCACCCGCGTTCCCGGGAGCAGCCGTTTAGTAGCTGCATAGATTCTTTTTGTTTTACCGACTGAGCCAATTTGATCTTAGATACATGGATAGAGGTTGGCCAGTAATATAAATAAGATATTCAAAATAATGCTGTTCCCCAGGGACCGTCTAAACGTTACAGTTGTCGACTAAATCGTTGCTTCCAAATTTCCACTGGAACCAAAAGAGGAAAACCGTTAGTGAGAGGTCAAAGCACTTGTGTTGAGAAAATATTGCCGTAGTTTTCTTATAAATTAATTAATGAGCACTTAGATGACATTGTGAGGTTGGGTTCAACTTGTTATAACAATTTCTCAATGCGAAACAGTTTTCTTTCTTATCTCCGTCAGGGTTCATTTCAACGCCTGTTTTATTAGCCCCATAAACAATTTTATATCAGCCTCATAATTATTATCTCTATGACGAAAAATTCTTTCCTCTGCATGGATGAAAGTGCCTGTAAAATGGCTCCGCGGTTTGACTTTTTTCGTGAATCTCGCAGTAGGTTTGTTATGACTTCAGAAATTTCGTAACTACTATTTAACCATTTACTTTACACGATTATATATCTGAATGAAATTTTTGACATTGGACTATGAATCCACACTCTAAAAGGAAAAACGTGTTATATAAGTTCTTAAGGGAACGAAACTACCGCCAGAAGCGCTACTTTCTTGGGCGCAATCTCACCGATTGAGTCCACATCTATTTCAGTAAAAAAAATTAAAGTGTCTGTCTGAAAGTTTTTCTTCAATATTTTTTTTTTGAGTAACAGGCTACATGAGTGTGATCCTGAAACAGGCAACTCCCCTTTAATATTATAGGAAGGGAATTGAAGAGGGGGGATATGGAAAGTAGAGCAAGGTAGCCAAGGGTAGACTAGGGCCCCAGACTGGTTTAAGGATCCTACTCAGTGTTTCACCTAAAGAGATGCACGGAAAACCCTAAGAAACCTGCATCAGGTAGGTCGGGAATTGGGTACTATTCTCACGCCCTTCCGAATGACGGGAGACGAGTTTGCTGTCGGGCCACAGCATTCCCTTATCCGTGTCTTCACCAGTTTCAGGAGGCAGTTGGCAGACTGATTCAATGGGATCAGCGGACAACTTTTATCGTACACTCAAGGTCTTCGACCCCAATACATACACCTCCTCAAACAGGTTAAGGTGCCTCGGCATGTGAGAACTTTGAAAAATACCAGAGAGAGTACGAGGCATTCCCGACGTAGTCAGGTGAGCCCCGAAGTCACTCTGGAGAGAAATACCTGCGAGAGAAACTCCTACAGACATTTTCTTGCGTGTATTTTGTTTACAACAGGCTCCGAAATGTGTGAAAGCGGAACTTGTTCAAAACCACCTGCGAGTTATGAGATACTTTTAATCTATTCAATAAATTCAACTTTATCAAAATTCTGTACATGTTTCGTTTTTAACACAAAATTAAAACAGCTCTTTGTGCAATTCCGCGCGAACCAAGTGGCTGGCATAGCTAGTCTAATAATATAATCACTGAAATAATAATGTATATGGTTCTATAATTTAATTCAGAAAAGTATAGAATATTAATAGGAATTGAGAAGATCTCAGATAAAGTAACTGTGGTTATGTATTGTAAACACATTAATTCACAAATTGAGTATTTAATGAATTTTAGAAAATTTATGCGGCTTTGAATTATGTTATTTTAACATAAATACTTGTTTCGTAAATTCCATGACACGTATTTCATAACATAAATCTACTTCTAATGAATGTGAAAGAATTGTTTTCTTATTCGTAAGATCGTAATGTTAAAATTCTGAACTTCCTGTGTAATTCGCAATACTTCGTTTAGTGTTTCTCTGAACTTGGAATATACTATTGGGAGAAAATTATGGAAAAAGAAAAATCAATTCATAAAAGTATAAAACATTACTTTATTGTGTTACTTACTGAATCTAATATCAATATAACTTTAAACAACAAAGAACGAAATAGAATGGTTTGTATATACAATTAGAGCATAAAATTAAATTTAATGTAAGAAAAATCTTAACATCTCTGGTGTTTTATTTCTTGTACTTATTTAGCGTACGCTTGATCTCATTATCAATTTTTACTTTCGCAAAACGAATTTTTCGCCACTGTACGGTCTTTACTAACATTTTCCCCTTCCTCCTTTCCTCTTCTAATCTATTCTTTCTGGGTACAGCATCATGTAACTTATTCTCATTAGTTGTGACTGTCAGTTTTTCCTTCTTTTTTTTGAGGAGCACATAACATTTTGCCTTTTACAGATGTATCACGTTCCACCCTGCGCACTAGTCTCAGTTTAAGGTTTTCCACCGAGCCTTAATTCAAAGATATTTAAACCTTATACGTAACTTATATGCAGCTAAAAACACCTAGTTTACGAATACATACCACTAAAGCGTTAATAGCGAGCAGTGTTGTGAATTACTTTCTGTCGAATTGATTTAAAAATTATAAAGTTACAGATGTAAGACGCCAAAATAAGAGTTCATTCACAAGGTTCAGTCAAAACTTTGTCATGTCGGCTGCCAGGAGTTCTTCCTTGACCAGTTACAATATTCCACACCTAATTATTAACCTCCTGCACTATCCAGTAAAAGAAATATAGTCTCCCTTTCTAATCCGCTATCCAGTTCCGCCCCTACTAAGTAATTTCAACTGTTAGATACAGTCTAGTCATAAACGGAAGTTAAATATTCCAAATTTTATTGTTTATTCAACTTAATAATTTATTAAAATAATTTCTGATAGTAAAATAAAAATATTCAAATTAATGGACACATTCTTGCTCTAAATAAAGGGAAGGATAACTGATATCAAGAAAGGAAAATCATTCAGTTAGCCATATGGTTACAATTAATAACAGGATAAAGTGTAACTGGAACCTAATTCAGACCTTCCTGAAACGTTATAAATTCACCAACTTTAAAAACAGCTGAATGAAAAATCAAATCTGTTACGACATAAGAGATAATGGGCACCAATACTGGATCTTATATCCTCTGATACGTTTTAGTGAAATATATTCGATACCTGAATAAACAAAAAAAGAAAATTTTCGGCTCCCCGTCATTGCTGCAGAATAATAAAGAAGCGCAATTTAGACAACAAAATCACGCTATCGATAATGGAAGTATAAATTAACGCAATAAAGGCTTGCGCTGTGCTAAGTTCGTATGAAGTTAGACTTAAGAAATATAAGTGAGAAAATTTTCAATATTTTCCGTTTCACTTGAATGCTGACTCTAATCTTAGAAGCGAGTACGGAATATTCCCCCTTATCTGCAACCCACTTTCTCCATCCTTACAGTATCTCGCTCGTTTGCTCTTCATTATGTTTGGTCATAGATACGCAAAGAATGCGGCACAATTCGTGATGTGGCGACTCTAGGAAAACATTGAATGATAATGGAGGCCATTTATAATCCATTAACCTGATTCCACATTAATCTCAAAAGAATATATACAAAATGTTTCATCCAGGTGTCTCTTCTGGAGTGAATATCAGCATCAAGTACAGGCCATGAGCTCAGCAACTAAATAGTTATTCAAATACAGCATGAGGTACTCATGATAGCTTGACACCAAATTCTTTAAAATACCTAATTAATTTTTTTTTCAAGTGACGGCAAACGGTGAATTAAATTCAGGTTAAAATCGAATGTCGAACATGTAGCGCAGTACGATCGAAATTCAGTAAAACTATTGTAAATCGGAGACAGGCGGGCAATTCCCCAGGGTCCCTGGTTCAAAACGTGTCTGTCTACATCTACAAAATATTTGATGAAGGAACGTTCACCCTTCAAACATTTCCAAGGACACTATTCTCTTCGTCAGCGAAAAAATTCCTGCGCTTGGCGGAGGACGAATAAAGACTGGAGAAGGCGAAAATAAGAGTTTAGCTGGGAGGTGAGAACACGAAATATGAGCAGAGTTGTTCAAGAAGTTGAAAGGGTGAGGAAGCAGAGAGAAAGTCAGTGTTTCTCGGAGGTTGAAGGGAACACGAAGCAGAGGAAGTGGGAGAGAAGAAGATATGAGCAATTAATAAGTCAGTATTGATCGAGAGTTGAAAAAGAGCGAGCAATTAACGACGGAACTTCGGACGTGCTTGTAAGTTGAAAGGAAGTGGTAGTAACTGTGTCTTGGAGTGAAGAAGGAGGAAAACTGGGATTATTCAATCGCGGGGCAATATCAGATGACGAGACGTTTTCCGTAAACAGGGGGCAAATCCACAACCCGCAAGTGTGAGAGTGGAAGAAGTAAAACTACCACGCAGAACTTCCGGAATTGCTGATAAGATGAAACAGGTTTTTCACGAACGTGAAATCTCTGCTGTACGTTGTTACCCCAATTGTAATTTAAACAATCATCCCCTTCAACAAATATACATAATTGTAAATAGTGCACAGGACCCACTAAATAAATTGTTTTCTTTTATATAAATAAAATTCTTGTTAATATTTTAAAATCACAAGTAATTAGTTGAATAATTTAAATATATTACAGCCATTATCATTTACAGACTCATTTTAATGAAGCGTAACCTCGATTTCAGAAGATGAAAATATCGTTCGCGTCTCAAAATGGTCTTTGAATAAGACCTATCTGGGTTAACATAATTGTAAAAAAAGGAAATAATGTGTGGAAAATATTAATAAAAACAGATTGTAATGAATGACTACTATAGGAAAACAAGAAAGCAGACTGTAAAAAGTATAATAATTTTTTTTAAAAAAATTAGCCCCATTCTTGTTACAAGCAAATCCTTTCAAAATTAACATCAGTAAATGCCAAGCCGTAGTTCTCACTACATTTTACAAACTTTTCTTAACCCCAAACGATACCCTAGTTTTGAAGATTTATGCACAATTACTTAGTATAAATTAGGCCCAATATTTTCTGTATTGCCGGTAACGTGCAACAAGTAAATATAAATGAGCGCAAGAGACCTTGGAAACCATGATTTATACTCTCGTTTAAGTTTTTTCATAAGGAACGATTTCCATGAGCTTATGGTCACATAATCAATCGTAGACTCTTCCCTTTTACTACCTATTTACTTCACAGTGTTAACAAAAAAGAGGAGTCATAATTGCACATCACGGGCAATCTTATGATTTTAAAGGTCAAATGCCGTATAAGCGACATCACTTCTCCATAATCTTGCTGTAATCAGCGTGTCCTTCGCCATTTTGAAGATTGTGAAATATACTTACGTGAGTTTATAACGCATTTTCCTTCTGTTGAACAAACAGTTTACTTCCCTAATGTCATTAATGAACGTAGACTTTCCCGGTGAAGAATTCGGATGAAATCTTCACGGTTAACCAACCGGGTCAAGTTATTAAAGGAACACAACGTTTCTGCGGCCATTTTCTACCGCCTTCTTCAAGCTAATGTCACCTGTACAAATGTCTCTTTCCTTTCTGACTTGAGAAAAATATAAAATAAATATATATTTATTACACAATTTTCATTCAAGAGTCTCGGTTACAGGAAAAGCTTTAATATGCGAATTGCAAGCAGTTTATAGCGTTTCATTCTCGTTTCAATAATAATAATAATCATATTCCGTAGATCCTGTAAAGAAGCTAAGCTTCAAGGATGTGGAATGGGTCAGGGTGTACATTTATTACATTATTTTATTGTATAAAAGATAAATATACTTATAACAAATTTTTGTATTATAAACTAATTAATTAATTACTCTTCTCCGATTCTTCTATAAATTCCTTTATTGAATAGAAGGAGTGGCTAAGCAAAAATGAGCGTAATTCAGTCTTAAATTTACCTTGATTATCGGACAACTGTTTAATTCTGTGCGGCAGTCTGTTGAAGATGGATATCCCTGAATAATGCACACCTTTCTGTGCAATTGACAATGTTTTACATTTTTTATACAGATTATTTTTGTTCCTTGTATTGAAGGGATGAATATCAGTATTATTCAAAAATAAGTGCCTATTTGTGATTACAAATAACATCAATGAATAAATGTCGTTAAAGTGAAAATGCCTAACTTTTTGAACAGAGTTCTGCAAGAAGTTCGTGAGGAAACCTGACATATTGCTCTAATAACACGTTTTTGACTAATAAAAATCTTATCTATGCCTACTGAGTTGCCCCAAAATATAATACCATATGATAAAACAGAATGAAAATATGCAAAGTATATTAATTTTCTTGTTTTTAAATCACTGAAGGTGGACATTGCTCTGACAGCATATGTAGCTGAGCTGAGTTTCTTAAGTAATTGATTAATCTGATCAGTCCAATTTAATTTATTATTTACTAAGAGACCTAAGAATTTAACAGAGGAAGTTTCATTTACATTTTTGCTGTCGTATTTAAGTGTTATAGATTGTAAAGTTGTGTTGAGTGTGTGAAATTGCATGAAATGTGTTTTGTCACAGTTATTTGTTAGTCCGTTCGCATTAAACCATGTTAGCAGGTTAGTTAAATTATTGTTACTTGCCTCTTCTAGTGTGTCTTTGTTACTTTTTACTATTACACTAGTATCATCTGCAAAGAGGATAGCTTTAGAAGTTGAATCTATGGTATTAGGAAGATCATTTATATATATATATAATACTGATCCCTGTGGGACCCCAGTTTTAATAATTCCCCAATCTGATTTATGTATTTCACCTGTGCACGAGTCTTTTAATACTACTCTTTGCATTCTATTTTGTAAGTATGAATTAAACCAAGAAAATAAATTTCCTGTTATTCCATAGTACCTCAGTTTTTCTAGCAATATACTATGGTCTACACAATCAAAAGCTTTACTTAAGTCACAGAATATACCTAATGGGTGAATTTTTTATTTAATTCTTCTACTATGTCGTCTAAAAGAGTAAAGATCGCTTTCTCGGTTGAATATCCTTTTCTAAACCCAAACTGTGAATCGGTGAGTAAATTATGTTTGTTCAGATGTTTTATAACTCTGTTGTATACTACTCTTTCAAAAAAATTTGATAATACTGGCAACAGTGATATGGGGCGATAATTTGATATATCTTCTTTATTCCCTTGTTTGTACAGTGGAGTGACTAAAGCACATTTGAGCTTAATTGGGAATATACCTCTAATTCTTATTCTACTTGACCTGTGTGTTTTTCAGTAGTATATTACTCATATATTTCAGAAAAGCATGTGAAAACTAGTATATTTTTTTCGAAAAACGGCATATAAATTGGGCCGAAAATTTGAAATACGCACGTGACCACAGAACGCCATCTGATTGGTGTGACGTAGTAGCACAGAATCGCGTTCCACGCCCTTTACAGACGTAACATCGACTTCCGACTGATTTCGAACATCTTGTCTATTGAAACCAGACACATGTAGTTTCAAATAATGTAATCATGTGGACAGTATAAACACTACTTCACTAATGCATGATCATGAGATAGTACATTTTCCTCATCTTGACTAAAATACAATTTGAAACAGGGACCAGTAGCATAAGTGAAAATACTACTTAGAGATTACAGGCCAGAAATGTGTTTGCCTTACACCGTCTATAGGAAATTACTATTGTTTTTGTTGTCAACATATGGTCACATCACTTACAATTCAAATATTTTTTATATTTACACAGGAATAAAGGAAAAGATATTCTTGGTCAAGATTTCAAAAATTAAAGTTCTATATTGTCAGTATAAGAATGTATTGTTAAATAATTATGCAATAGAGAGCAGTTTTTCTATAAAAAAATACTAGTAAAAATGAAATCTATTTTATAAGCACTTTGTTTACCGAATCAAGCAACCAGGGATATATATTTGACTTCCAAAAGATCTCAACATTATTAATCAAATTAACTGTGTAGTCTTTGCTGTAATCAATCCACAATATTTCTATTTTGTGCTAGTTGCAAAATCAGAATAACAAACACAAAATACACATTTCAGTATCTCGTGAAGTGCATTTATGTTTGTACCTGAACCATGTACTTCTCTGCAATCTGCCCATTTTTGACATAGTTTACCCTGGTTCATCACTTATTAGGCATTTTATTTCCACAATGAAGTCTTATGGAATGACTTCAGGAGATGTTCCCAAGAAAAAATGGTTTGCTGAAAGGAAAAGCCCTGATTTTTTAATTTTCACGTTAAGTTTTTCTTCCAGGATAGCTACTGCTTTATTTTCTAGTGCAAGTCCTCTTCTTATAATGTGATCCACAAGTGTGGTGTTTAGTCTTTGTTTACACCGCAAAAATATTATTATAACAAGGAATTGTTAAATAATAAAGAGTATATTTAATTTGAATATATTCCATTTAATTATGATGATATTACATTATAAAATTTCCAAAAGAAATATAACTCAAATTAAGTTTTAGTAAAAATATAAATTTACGAATAAAATGTATTATCAAATTGGCTCAGTCGGTAAAGCAAAAAGAATCTATGCAGCTTCTAAATGGCTGCTCCCGGGAACGCGGGTGACGAACGATATAATTGTAATAAAAATCACGAATCAACGAGAATGATTTAATTGGAATCCGGGTAAAAATGCCGTTACCAGATGTTCTGCGTGGTGACGTCGTTCTTGGTTTGCCGTTGCCGGATGTTCCTTTGCTGGACACGTCTAGATACTCTAGAGCCTCTTCTTCAGATTAAATCTCCATCACATGTTATCTTTTTGTTTTCCGTACTCCCATCAAATGAATCTTCTTTCTCGAACATGCCGAAATTAACTTTTACGCATGTTGTTTCCTCAGCCACTGCTCTCTTATTCCGTCTTTCTCAGGACAGCTCCCGGGACCGACTGTCCAAATACAATGCACTCCAGGCAATAAATAATGTTGTAAACGGCGACGTTTCCCGCCTACTCGGCCTTGACCAAACCACCCTCGTTTTTCGTCCTGCTGTACGGGAATACCAAAAACTCAATTATTTTTGCTTTACCGCTTCAATGTAGGGGCCATGAGTCAGTCACCACACAAGAGTTCATGAGGAGTCTTACACTTCACTGCCTCGTGTATTTTTAGGCAGTTATTTTCATGTATCGTAACTCTTGCCACATTGCATTTTCATTTTGATTTTTAGTGTCCCGTTCTGCTATTATTCTGTCTTGAAAATTCTACAAATTCATTGTACTCTACTCTTAAACCTTGAACAAACTGCAACATCAACTATTGGTGTTAAAAAAAAACAAGCTACCATAATAGCATCAACTTTCGGTAGATTGTGAGATTGGCCTTTCTGAAAACCTTCCTCCGTCATAATTGCGCTCGTGATTAAGAAACGATACTCGCAAATGTACAAACAGCAGCTTGCGGCAAAGGGAACTTCACTCCTAAATGTGTTGTGACGTCACGCCACCGGGACTGACGTCAGAGCAGTTTTCGAGCGCTTTCAAAATTCTACCTGAGAAAGGTCGGTTCTCAGTACTTGAAAGCTACAATAAATCCTATAATGCAGCTTTTCTAACTAATTAACACCCATAGAATCTGTAGGAATAATAAAATTTTAAGGGTTCAGTATTCCAATTATGAAAATTCTTAATTATTGGAATTGTATAACTGCAATCGACGAAATCAGTAATTTGAGTTACGTTTCTCGTATTAACTGTAACGGTTTTAATTTTATTTATGGAAACACAGAAATTATTTAATATCAATACATAAAATCTGTTCATATCTATTTAAATTTGAGTATACCACATTTTTAAGTGGAATATCACATCAGCCAAACATTTTGTCGTTACAGATTCACTCTTCTCCATACAGAAACTAACACAAACTGAAACCTATAACGAGCTTGAAATGCAAATACAGGAGAAATTTCGCATAAACACCGAAACTGGAACAATAGTATTAGCAGTGTGGATTCCGTAGCACAAAAACATCGTTAGAAACGTCATTGCAGATCAACCAGCCACCAACAACTCAGACAGTAAAGCAGGATATTTGGAAAAACTCACAAGCCAAATTTCAACAACACTGGGGAAACAAATGGAAAGAAATGAAATCCAATAACTACAACCCACACTCAGCCACCAACAAATCAATAAAAATCAATCCCTTCCTAAATAGAACGGACCAAATAACCATCAAGGTTACTTAAAATTGCCCACCTTCATCTAATCACAAAGGACTTGCCACCCCCTCACCTTTCTGCTCCCAATGCAACACAATCATTAACATAAAAAAATATGTAGGAATACATCAAATCCCATCAAAAAAGGGAAGCCAAAACGAGATGGATTACTCCCCGAAACATCAAGAAATTATGATAATGATAAATTTATATAGTGAAATCTAATGTACAGTCACTAATAACCAGCTGTTGCTGATGCGAATTTAATTAAACCCATCATCCCCCCCAAAAAAATTCGTCGTTGACGAAAACGCCATATAAAGAAGTTTAAACGACTCTGCAGTCTCACCAGCATGAAATATTTCACATTTATTGTAAGAAAAATTTCAGGAAAAACAAATAATATTTATTATACGTTCATCGTTTTTATGCAAGTTCAGTATTTGTAATTTTGTTGCTTCATATTCAATGTTTACATGACAAAAGTTTTATTGATTGGACTCCAGTATTTCACCAGTCTCAATCGTGACAGTTTCGCCAACTGCAATTCAAATAATGCTGAAACAAGTACCAGAGTACATTTGCTAAGCGATAATAGCTGACCATAGTTTCCTGCATCGTTTTGATTCTGCCAACGTCTGTGTAGAAAAATCCCGATGTCAACAGTTTTAAAAGGCGAAAGCGTAGAGTTCATCGGATTTTTTGCACGAAATTATTGTTGGTGGTACTGTAATACATTCATTACGATCGTCAAGAATTTTTCAAAGTGGGTGAAGACAGCTGAAACTTATATGGGATGAATGAGTGGCTTTTCTATTGTAGGAATGGAGTGGAAGGATGGAGGGATCGACACAAATTTATGACCGTGGTAAATCGGGACAAGCTACTTGTCGCAGGACAAGAGATCACTGTCAAGAGAAGCCAAGCTGTCTGGCACTGGCTAAGAAAATAGTTCCAAGGGACAACGCTTTTTGCCGTGGCGAGAGCTGAACACTCGCCGTTTTCACAAACAGGATGCCAACAGAAATGTGATGCAGGTTAGGAGGAAAGATGATTGTTTGCAGTTAAGAGCCCATTTTTAGCAGTTTGATGGTTGAAAGAGAGATTTTCAATCAGAGAGTTCTACCGACCAGGATGGAGTCACACCTGAGAACATCAGCCCCATTTTGATCTCCAGTTTTGTGCTGACTGTAAGTCAAAAAACAATTATGTCGCTTAAACAAAGTTTAAGTTAACAACAGTTGTATGTTCTTTATTCTATTCAGTTTTCCGAATCCGACTAATGATTCTGAAAGTAATAGTAAGCCATAGTAATTAAAAAAACATTTCTTCAATTTAGTAGTAAAAGCCCTTATTTTATTAATAATCTATTCTTTAATTAAATTCAGAAGATTTTAGTAAAAACATAATTACACCCATGCCGAAGAAAACTGGGGCTGATAGATGCGAACAGCACAGGACAATCAGTTTAGTATCCCATGCATGCAAAATATTAACTAAAATAGTATATAGGAGAAAGGAACGTCAAATATAATGCGAGTTAGGAGACGATCAATTTGGTTTTAGGAAGAATCTAGGGACAAGAGAAGCAATATTAACTTTGCGACTAATTTTAGAAGACAGGATAAGAAAAAACCGGCCTATGTTCATGGCATTTGTAGATTTAGAAAAAGCGTTTGATAATGTGAACTGGAACAAACTATTAAGGATTTTGAATAGCACTGGAATAAAACACAGAGAAAGGAGGATTATACATAACCTCTACAGAAGACAGGCAACACTAATTAGAATAGAATATGAAGAAAATAAAATTGTAATCAAGAAAGGAGTAAGGCAAGAATACAGTCTGTCGCCCATGCTGTTTAACTTATATATAGAACAGGCGATGAAGAATGTTAAAACGGAATATGGAAAAGGAATCGTACTACAAGGAGAATAAATAAAAACCTTACGCTTTGCCGAAGATATTGTAGTATTAGGGGAATCAGAAGACAGAAACCATAATAAATGGCATGAACGTAGTCCTCGAGAAAGAGGAAAAGCCAAGATAATGTAGTATAGTTTGGGAAACAGTGCAATAACAAAGGGTGTTAGATTGGGAAGTGATATTTTGACGGAAGGTAAGGAATTCTGATACTTGGGAAGCGTAATAACTAGGGATCGTCGCTAAGCAGATTAGGGAGGATGTGGGTTGTGCTAGTTTTGAGGAAATGAAAAGACTTAAATTTACATGTGAAGAATTTGGTTCAATAATTTTTCCGGCTGAGTGAGTCAAGGTGTAAATATGAGGTATTCCTAAATTTTAAACCTGAGGAAGTCTCACAATGGATATGAAACGTCGCTTTTGAGAATAAAGAAGATCATATGACCAAAATTGTATAAAATCAAATATCCAATCAGTTATGTGACTCCAGAATTTTTCTAAAACACTCAGTTTTTGAATACAGGGGCTTTATGTTGGAGGGGTTCCAAAATTGAGTTGTTTTGTACTGTAGCCCAGTGAAAGGGTGTGGGGGGAGGTTGGAGCAGCTTGGAAATAAATATATCTACTGATAGATCTAGGTGGGAGAAAGAGGAAAAGCCCTTATTCGGTTTTTCAAGTTGCGTTCGGACTTTGCTAGAGGCGGAAATCCACCGAAAGAAAAAACCTTCAAAAGTGGAAGAAACGAAGGTTTGATGAGATTTTATATTTTTTCACATATATACATTATTGTTGTTATTGAAGTTTATTTAATTTAATACTTTTACCTGTGATGAATTTCACTATCAAATGCATATTTTATATGCTTTTAGAAATGAGCCATTAATAATATTGAAATTTACCTGACGCAAAAAATGAAACTAATCTACGTATAGACTACATCGTATAGTTGATCCCAAGAGAGTTAACTTCCCGCCAACGATAGGATAATTACGACTCGGAATGTTTATAATTTAAAAATATATATAGAATTACAGGTCAAGAATACAGGCAACCTTCATCAAATTTAGGAGAGTTCGATGCAGGTATGGAACACGAAACCTTCAGCTTATTTAAAAATTTTAAGATTATTGGCAGCTACGAACCCTGAATTTCGTCAAATTTGGACCAGTGGTTTGGTCGCCTATACCTAGGACATATATGCTGACTAAAAGTTCTTAGATATATACATACTGCAAGAGATGTACTGAATACTTTTCAGGGTCATATCAATAGTCAAAGAAGTCATCTCAAGGCTGGATGTTGTACAGCAATAAAGCAAGGCCACACTTCGTGTGTGTTGTAACTTGAGTATATACAAAAATTAATATTAAATCTGTTAACAATTTTCCTTATTGTCTGTGTTAACATAATTCCTCATTTTCCTTTCCCCAATATGTTTGTCTTCCAAGAAAACATTTTTCACCACCACAAACGTTGGTTGGTAACGAATGCGAATTATTAAAATCTACAAAAACTAGCTTCTAGACTGTTTCTGGAAGACAGGAAACGCGGAGTGACGAGTTTGTAGCACGTAACAGGGTCCATGTCGATTGGAATTATCAAAATGTGTTATGAATGTGGACATGTTAATTATTATCAATTTTTTTAGTTACTAATGCTGGTGTGAGTGATTAGAATTTACTTTCAGGTTGTCAGTCCTCCTTGAATTTAAAAACAAATCTAAGGATCATAACTGGAAAAATTTTTGGGACTAAAATAGCTTCGTGTCCAATTCAAGCTTCAGCTTTCCTGAGGGGTCATTATTTTTTCTTAACTGCAACTACGCGTCATTTAGAGCAACATTCGTAAAAATTTAGAAACAACCACCTGACCAACACCAACCAAATCAGTGTGATCTTCGTTCTCCAGACTCGAAACCAAAGTGCTGAGATTTCAGTTTCAATCGTTGGTGTATCTCACTGAACGTTCCCTCGGGACTGTGGCAGATAATTTCGGTAGGTCAAAAACATGAAGGCGCGGATACAGGCGAGTGGCTTCAGGAAGGTTGTGGAGAGTGTAGGTTTTTGGTTGCGGAAGCTTCGCCGTGTTTGCGGTGAGTGAAGGGATGCAGAGCTGTTCCACTCCGCTGATACACTTAGGGAAAGGAAGGCCTTGCGTAACCGCAAATGTCAGACCGTCCTGCACTTACATAATGTCGTAGCTCTGCATGTAACACCATTATTACGCGCGCGCCTTTCTTGATCACTCTCGATAAGTTGTCTTACAAACCTTATGTATATTAACTCTATGTAACAACAATTATATTGAACAAGAGCTGAAGTAACTGTCTAATGTCGAAGAAAATTCCGTTCAGCCTCATTATTTCAGCGACCTAGATGGTATTCGACCATGAAGATAATATAATTAGGTGCCAAAACACTATATTCTATTTACTAAGAAAAGAAATAAATAAATTACCATATATTCGATATTAAAATTAAAACTACATAATTGGCAAACCCTAACGAATTTACAATTGATGTATCTCTTTTTCATCAATGAAATAATAAAGTAATCTAAGACAACAGTAATTCCAATAGTAAATAATGGTATTCTAAATTCATTCGCAGAAAACAAAACCTATATTATCAGAATAAAAATAAAATACTGCAGCGAAATAGTTGATATTTCTTAAATATAAAGTTAGTGAGGATTGGGAACTGGAATTGGCGACAGCATGTCGAGACTTAATGCCGTCACTAATCCCCAGGGTATTTCCTATGATATGTAGTATTAGGGGAGTTAAAAGAAGACTTCGAATCCCAATAAATGGCATGAACGATTTCCCGGAAGAAGAGTACAGCATGAGGATTAATAAAAGGAAAACCAAGGTAATGGGGTGTAGTATGGGAAACAGTAGAACAACGAGTGTTGGATGGGAAGGGATGTTTTGACGAAATTTAAGGAATTCTGCTACTTAGGCTGCATAATAACTAGGGATGGTAGAAGTATAGTAGACATAAAGAGTAGGATAGCACAGCCGAGGAATGCTTTCACAAAAAAGGGAAATTGAGGAAATCACTGCTAAAAATGTTTGTATGGAATATGGTGTTGTATGGGTGCGAAACGTGGACGGTAGGAGGTTGCTGATAGGAAAACTGTAGAAGTCCTTGAAATGCTGTGCTATAGGAGAACTCTAAAAACAGATGGGGGATGAATGACTAACGAGGAAGTTCTAACCAGAAAAGGGGAATAACGCACAATATGGAGGACGTTAACCAGGATAAGATATAGATCAATAGGTCACGTTTTAAGAAATGATGGTCTTGTAAAATTAGGATTAGAGGGAAGTGTGTGGGGTTAGAACAGAAGAGGGAGGCCAAGCATGCAATTCGCTTAGCAGTTTAGAAATAATGTGGGATATGGTAGTTATGAGGTAATGATATGGCTTGCGCATGATAGGTTAGCATGGAGAGTTGCATCAGACCAGTCTTAGGAGAACAATCCCCACGGATTGCATTTCGGTACTTAGAGATATGATTTGTCGAAGCGGTTGATAATATTTCTGTCCGAGCAGTTGTCGAGGAAACGAGACAGGGGAACTGACGGAAGAGATTAAAGTTAATTAGTTCGAAAATAGTTAAGTTGTTGAGCGGACGTGAAACACCTGGTGGTAACAAAGACGCGTTGTTCAGCCAGATTTCTAAGAAAGCAGTTTCGGCCATCCAGTTCCAGAAGCTTTGCCGCTTCAAGGACTACAAAGGTTTCGGAGATGATCTACCTTTGAGACCCGGTATCGTCGATGGTAACGTACATGAAACTATAAATCTTTTTTAACCGCCAAATAAACGGCACAGTGGGTATCGCCACCAACAATTAGTGTTAGAAATTTTGTACCTTCTATTTTTACTTGTAAATTCATTTTCCAAAGTGCATATTTTTTAAATAGATCAGGAAGATAAGTTTTTATTTGCTGTTTTTGTTAAATATAATACAAAATTTTATCTTAGTATTTACTCACACTGTTCTATTAATTCAAAGTGTAATAAGATTCTCATAAAACATTACAACTTACAGAAAAATATTGTTCGATGAAAGTTTTATTAAAAGATAAAATAAACAAACAATAATAATACTTACTTTTTTAATGTAACAATTCAATCGTTAAGTGCTGAATTAGGTTAACCCGTTTTTAATCGCATTTTTGAATAAATTTCCTGTTCCGTAAATCTTTCCTTAATTAAAATTTTTCACTTAAAAACATTATTTTGGCAGTCAACAGAAATATCATGAAGAACTACAAATCTTAATGGAGCACCCTATGTTACTCAACAATTTATTACTCATCCGTTCATACTGAATTACAATTTTGCAGTCAACCAGCCTGCAATTTTCAAATGTTTATGAAATATGTATTCCAATGCGATAATGTTTATTGTTCGGTCCTGCATTACTTTTGTAAAATAAATTGTTAAGTGTGCATGTCTAAATGAGCTGTTGCATTATATAATCATGAAATACTAATAAATTACTAAATTTATATCTGATTGAAAGGCGTCATTGCGAGAGACGCGCAGTTTATAAAATAACGTACAGCAGAAAATTATGAAACTTTAAGTCAATTGTCAAAAAATAATAACGACTAAAATAGTTTAAAACGAAGATAAGTTTTCAATGATTATTTATGTCATAAATATAACCGTTCCAGAGTATCAATAGTTTCGTTTGGGAACTAATTCAGACTAAGTGCATCGGTATGAGAACATCACCACATAGAAAAATGTTTTTCCTGCGAGTTTGTACTGTCATTTACAGTGTGACGGCCTTTAAGGAAGTAATTTGTCTGTAAGATTTTCTCATACAGCCATTCGTACCTGGGGGTAAAGTTTCTGCATGTTATATTAGGTAGAGAGTCCAGTGCAATGATGCAAATGTGCAATGCCACTTACGTACGGAATGCAGTTGCAATTATCTGAGGAACTAATGCTTTCTCTTGAACTTCCCCAGACTGGACCGTAATCACTACCTGCAATAGGACACTCCAACATGCCTACAAGAAATCCAACATAGTAATTTTTCCATCAGTTACAGCTCTAATATTTTTTATCTACACTTTCTCTGTGGCCTCGTCTCACCTGCTTCGTGCAAGGAACACTAACAAGTTTTCAATTTATAACGTTTTTCTCATATTTAATTGACCGTCGTAAGTGGCTTTTCTTTCCATTCCCATTCTATGAGGAATATCCATAAATCATTATTGAAAACTATGCACATAATATCTTTAAAGTTAAAGTTTACCGAATCAGGTTTGTATGTGTACGTTTCTTAACAACAAATCTGTAGCCCTTATTATGTACATGACATCAAAATATTAACAACTTCGTGCACAGTGCGGTCCCATGTTATTATAATTTCATTCTTATACCATTTTGTAGACTTTTTTATTTGTAAGAAATATTTATTTTACAGGGTGTTTCGAAAATAGAGGGCATATTTTCAGGTATGTATTCCCAATATGTAGGACACTAATTGTAATGAACTTTGGGAAATGTATGTTTGAAATTATGCCTTCAATTTTTAAACAGCCTGTATAAAGGCCAAACGTGTCACAGAGTAACGCATGAATCGCAGAAGGCGCAAGCTTCGGCCGCGTCAGAGACTAAGTTAAATTAATCTGAAATACATGCTATCACCTTTGTGTTCAAAATGTTTGATGTCAATGTAATTAAGATACAAATCAACATATTGAAATAAATAGGGAGATATTATCGTTTTCTTAATGAAATATTATTATAAAAATGCTTTTGTGTTTACTCTTTAATTAACAGTTTTACATATATATTACAATTTTCTCACTTTAAAGTTACATGGCAATTTTTTATGATAAACACTATATATTTATGAAAGTTATAAAAATTAAATTGCTTACAATTAAAATCAAGAGATCTACACCAAGGGTCGTTTTAAATGGGCCTCCTAATAGAGCAGAATAAAAAACTCAATAATCCTACTCGGAACTGGCAGTACTAGGAAGTCGGCAAAAGGTTACATACAGAGGTGATTATCGTGTCGTCTCAGCTTGCCTGGACCTTGCAGCTGTCGCTCCCTCGTTTCTCCGGACTGCACCACGCCTTACTGCCGTTGTTATATAACCGTGGTCAGGAAAACTTCCAGTCTTTAACAATCCAATCTTAACCTCCGATCATAACCTCCAAGTCCTTAATCTTCAACCTTCAACTCGTTAATATTCAAAACATAAGCGTTTTTTAATGTCCAACTCCCCATCTCCTGTCTCATATCCAAAATTCGGTCCTGCTCGGGTTTTTAATAATATTTCCCCACTGCCTTATTTCGTATTTCGTCGAAGGCGGGGCTCGATATTGTCAAAATTATTTTCTGTCCTCTATGGGAAGAGACGTTTTCCCCTCCCCGTCCCCATCGCCACCGATTTTGGGGAAAAACATCATCCGTTTTACCATCCGTGACGTGAGAAAAACACCAGTAGCGTCGTTGGGTGCAACTTTTATTACTCAGCAGGTTTTTATTTGTTTACATAACGTAATTCTTATCGTTTATACTCTATGTGTTCTTTGGAGCTAAAGGCAGAAGAAGAAGAATACGTACAATATCAGAAACAGCCCTTTTGTATTTTCACGAGACATTTGATCGAGATATTACGATTCCTGCTTAGTCAAAATGTGAATAATTTAATAGTATTTCGTGCTTGTAGTGATAAACACCAAAGATGCACTAGATACATAAACTACCCAAGTGTAATTTTTTTTAAAAAAATTAAAGGTTCCTTTAAATGATTAGTCTGAATTGTTGCAGTATTTTTGTAGTTTATTTAACAAGGAAACATGAATACAAATTTAATTTAATTTTTTAATTGATTGAAGTCTTTCTCCAACGTAAGTATTTCGTGGGGAGATATAGGCAAAAGTTAGAATGGAAAATATGTGACCAATTTTCTGTAATCAAAAGTTTATTTTGACTCTTCTGTAATCCAATATGAAATTCAATGTCTTCCTTTTCTTCGCCTTCCGGAAATATCTTTCACAGACACCCAAAATACACAATAAAACACTTTGCTCTGTTTTTAATTTCATTTCACTTATAAATACTCCTTTCGTGTTATGGGCCTCCCAAGTACTTCAACAGTTAACTTAAAAATTTTCTTATTTCTTGGCCACAATCCCACAGCTACTTACTCTTTCCCAAAAACATTCTGCTCAATTCTTACATATTAAAATTTAAATTCGTCCGTTCTCCTAAGAGAGCGTCACGAATCTCTAAATCTTACAAACTTATTGTGTTGTTCAGTGTCCGCTCTGCTCTCTTTACAATCGGTAAAAGGATCGCTCAGTCATAAATTTCTTCAAACTCTCGCTTTCCGACCTTCGAACAACCCTCTTTTTAATGACAAACCCAGCAAGACGTGGAAAAATACGCCACTCTACCCAAACTTTAAAATCTTCACAAATATTCTGTACCCCCTCAATTTTACCTCAATACCCAAATTTCACAAAAATTAATTAACGAAATATAGAGAATAAAGATTTTCGATTTCTAAACTTAATCCCCTCTTAACCGATTCATTTGTTTGATTCTTACGACAGTAGTGGAACTTTGGTGAAGTTCTTATGATTTTTCAATCAAATTTTACGCCATATATTTCGTATAGATTTTTAGCATTTTTAATGAACAGCCGACAGTATGAATTTCGTAGCGGATAAAAAGAAAGAAAAAAGACACAATGCATTAGGTTTAAAGTGCGTAATGCAGAATGTGATTTTGCAGAATGAGCCTGGTTTGTACACATATAGTTGCAACCAGTTTCGTCAGAACAAAATATTATTAACAAGTTAATTACTCTGTGCTAAAAAACCTCCAAACAGTGACAAAAATGAGTTGCGCTGTTGAGAACTGGAGTTTACTAACGGAACTAAGAGCACTCTTCTACTACTCTATTGTGTGTCTTATCTCCGCAAAACATATTGTCTGTATCCCGAGCCGTTATGGAGTACTTCCCTGAAAGTGACATTATTTCCGCAAACTTTCTACGTTATGAACTGTTAAGCATTTCTACAAGTCAGATATTTAAAAAATCTCCAGAATTTTTATAGAATATAATTCCGTATATATAGTCATCATCGCTGCACGAATTTCTTCTTGAAGATATTATAACATTTTATTTCAAATTTGTGAACTTCTCTCAGCAGTTATATGAGATGTAGCTGTCTCAGGGAGTGTTTATGGCCAACAGGGCGTCATAACCAATCAATCATTAACAGTGAAAAGTAGAGACCAAATTTCGGCTTTAGGGACTGTAATTTCGATTCCTCAAGGGTCAATAATCGGACCATTGCTCTTTCTAATATTTATAACCTTAAATTCGGGACGACTTCATCATCTGTAGAAAGACAGAGAATATCAGAGATATATTATTCTTACAAGATGGAGCCATGACCTAGATATCAAAATGACTTTAAACTTAAAAAAAAGATATGACCAATTGTGCTGTAGAATGTAAAATAACAAATCTTTATTCCTATATAGGACGATCAACAATAGGAATAATTTGTCTGCGGGAGTGTTTGAAGAAAGCCCTATTCAAGAAAATAAAAAACGAATCACATCATAATCTAACTTAAAGTGTAGTGTTAACCGTGATTATTCCAAGGAGTGTATAAATATTAGAAAGGATAATGGATTATCATTGTTAATCTAAGTTATATTATATGTAGGCGTAATATGTATATTATTTACCCAATTGTATATTAATATATACACACATACGTAATTATAATACTAATTGGCATCATTTACTTCTCTCTTAAAATTCTGTCTTTTTTTGGAGTGTTGGAGGCTGACAGGCTACATTATAAGAATTCGTACCTGCCCCTTAATACCGTAGGAAAGATTTGTAAGTGGGAAGTGCGAAAGGGAAAATAATATTGCCAACGGTTAACTAAGATTCCAACGTTGTGATTTATCATTCGTCAACAACTGATGCAAGGAAACTCCAAGAAGGCCTGCATCAGGTAGGTCGGGCTCTCGATATTTGTCCCACCCTATTTCGGTGACTGCAGGGGCCGTGGCTTTGCTACCTAAGGTGTTTGATTTACACACAAGGCAGCGTGCGAAAGGCAATTTGTTCATTAATTTATTCGTTTAAATGAAATTAAGAAGTATTTAAGATAAATATGAATCCGATTTAGAATCTCACATTATGGGCATATTATAAACTCAAAACAAATTAATTTTACAGCTCTCGCAGCACGTTTTAAAGCAATAAGTTGTAGTGGTTCATAACGTTTTTACTAATTCTCTATTTTTTTTAGTAGTAGGCTCCATGTCGGTATGAATGGTGACTTCAATTTAACAGCATAGGATGGGAATATGAAAAAGGTGGATGTGGAAGGGAGCGAAGGAATAGTCGACAGTAGAGTAAGGATTCTACCCAGTATTCAGCTGGAAGATATGCAGGGCAAACCGTGCATAAGCTGTATCAGGTAGGTCGGGCTATTGGGTACTTGTCTCACGTCGTTCCGAATGTCGGCAGAGTAGTTTGCAGTGGGGTAGAAACATTTCCTTCTCCGTGTTTCAATCAGTTTAAGAGGCACTATATTTCGTTTCGTAATTAATTAATTGTTACGATCTGCTTGTGAGGTGATAAGAAACTGAAAGTGCTCAGTTGATGCCGTACTAGGAGGGTAAATCGAAGGAAATTTAGTATTCTGATCGTGAAGCATGTCAGAGAAACCGCACGAATGGAAGAGGAAGCAAGACGGTAACA
The DNA here is from genome assembly GCA_034510155.1 of Eucriotettix oculatus. Taxonomy (NCBI): domain Eukaryota; kingdom Metazoa; phylum Arthropoda; class Insecta; order Orthoptera; family Tetrigidae; genus Eucriotettix; species Eucriotettix oculatus. Next base: position 59,996,461 of record CM067376.1, read on the forward strand.
GCACCCAGAACGGGTTCACGATTGCTATCTCCATAAACTCGCAGCTCTGATGGCTGTTGATGTTGCCCAGCTACGTTATTTTACCATTGAGAATTTCTTGATTTTCTTTAGGCAGCCATTATCACCTATTCTGCCAAAGAGTGTAACGAAGCGTGAAGTCCAACGTACTACAATCACGTAAAAATGATAGGACAATTTACTTAAACCTATGCAAACACTTTACCGTAATAAATCTACTGATACGTGAATGTTCAAATTAGATTTTTCAGTCGATAAAATGCTTCAGGAACGGATTCAAGAGACTTTCTCTGTAAACGCTTCACCACGAATGAAACACACATTCTCAAAACGCCGGAAAAAGTCTAACCAACAATCAAATTATTTTATAGCGACTGGTTTTCTAAATCACAAAATACTATTTAGCTAAAGCTGTTTTTAAATATTTCATTGTAACTTGAACATTTAACATCCCTTTTGGATTGCAAGAAGTAATACGCCTTTGATACGGAGACCTGATAGTTGCACTGGAATAAATATAAAAAGGAAACGATTATAGATAACAATCTCAAATAGATTATGTTTTAACTTTTTAATTAGTTCATTTTTAGGACCAGTTTAGTAAATAATAATATTTAGCACGAGTTAAATCACACGGGAAATAGAATGGCTGGTTATTATAATTTCATAAATTCTCAGTTTCAGACTTGCAAATCTTTTTATTGGCTCAATTATTTTAAATGTCAAATTTTGCATTGTATGGGCATATAGTCCATATAACTGCAATGTTTAATTTAATAATTATTACCTTTATTTAGGATTAATTTTTAGTTTTCATACATTCTGATATCCTTTCGATAGCAAAGGTGTCGAGAAACGAATTAATAAAACATAAAATTTATTAATATATAATTAATTAATAATGTAGTTACATACGTTTAATACATTACTAGGATTTTCCTCATTTCATTTTAATTAATTAAATAATTTTGTGAAACTAAATTTTCCGAGTTTCGGAACTCGTGAAGTCATTGCCCTTCAGATAGGAAGGGTGTATAAAAAAATCCATTCAAACGGTCCTCTGTGAGGGATTAAAACACCTCGCTGACCCAGACCAAGGTTAAAAATTATTCTATGAGATAAGCTAGGATGCGATAATATGTGGCAAGCGTGAATATTTCTCTCAGGAAGTGGAAATATCATTTATAGTGAAAATAAGATGCGTTGCCCCGTAATGGGAACTTATGTGGGTGAAAGATAACTTGTCATTGGTCAATTTTGAATCTGGAAGAGAGAACGGTGCTTAACGGGGTTTTGTAAATAGATGAAAAAAGGGAGAGGGAGTGGCAGACGAGATTTCAGACAGTTTTAGACGAGAAGTGAGTCAACCAATTATAATAGGGCACGGCAGGTCATCATGATCAAGAACCTTACCGTCGCCTATTCTGCGTCAATGATACCAAAGGTTCCTAAGCGTCGGTGATGATCTGCCTGAGCGCCGTTGGTAAATACCCAAAGACTGTAAATAAATGAAAGCCATCAATTAAATGCCACAAAGGTTTTCTCCAACAATCTGGTTTTGTAAATATAAACTCCAAGATATTTTAGCTCACCATTCCCCAAGAAAAATAATCCATTTGCTTTTCATTTTATAAATTGTAATTTTATATATATATATATATATATATATATTCTTTTTACAGAGCAGAAAGGTAAAAACTACTTTTATAGTTATTAAATATATTATAAAGTTTTAACAGACTTATTATTTTATTTACCCTACTATATTTATTAACATAAATTTAAATCCCCCTTATATACATTACAATAAAATGGAATTAATATAAAAAAATTATTCCAAATCTTCTTGTAGTGTGTCAATAGTGTCTGTAAGTAGATTGACAAAGGCAACCTGTAATACACTATTTTCGTCTGCCGGTCTGAGATCACGAAACTTTATTTTTATCGATTTTAAGTATTCGAATAATTAATATGATTTTCATTAAAACTAAGGATCAAATATGAATACAACAAAGTAAAAACTTCAGTTAGGATTGAATATCAGAGTAATCTTTATTTGTATACATAAACAAGCAGTTTTAAATGAAACTAACGTTGTAATGAATTATAAATCATGGAGGTAGCATCAACACCAATGTATTATGTTTATGTTGCAATGAATAATTTAGAAAATAAACTATGAAGCGACGCAATTTGTTTTTACTGGAAAATAACAAGACCTTGAAAATTATGTTCACGATTTGCATCTCAGTGCGTATCAGGTGTTACATTCTTCAGCTTTCTTTGCTTCCCGGTATGGAAATGTTGAGCTTGATCCAAGGTGGCTTCCACCATCAACATCTGGTTGTCGAGATTTCCATTCCCTTAAATGGGGGACACACACACGCACACCATCCAAATAACTACGTCATTAACCAGATCAGTTTGACGTCAGACTACATAAAGGAAACAAAAAATATATTAAAGTAGGATTAATGGATCGCGGTCAGAGACGAACATAAATCACGACTTACCATGTTAGCATACTTGTTATCAAACAACTCGATGCAATAATGGCATTAATAAAATCCTGTGATTGATTTCTAGTATACGAATACAAATAAAGCATAAAATCATTTGCTTTTTAGATCTCAAAAGATTGTATCGCGTTAACTTAGCCATATTACTATGCCTGAAAACTTACAAATAATTGTAATTGAATTTTGCGTTTGTAACAGTGAAACAAAAGGAAATTAGCAAGCTTAAGTTTTAATATTGTTAAGAGAACTAAATATAATTTAATCGGCCAAAGAAGAAAGAGTGAGAAATTTAATTCAAAAATAATTTTTTTCCAACTAACAAATTAGCATTTAAGAATATCCTAAGAATATTCAATTTATTTGTACAATATAACTTTTTTAATTTGTGAAATGTTCACCATAAACGGAAATAACGCAAATATAGAGCTCTTCCTGAATGCAAAACGCAATACACATTTGGGACCAACTGCAAATTATATTCACGTTGGCTGTATTAATACTTGTCTATCACAAAGTTAAAATATAAGGTATGCACCATAGACACCGGGAGGACGCTAAATTTAACTTCCAAAATATGAAGTCAGGTTACAAAAAAGAGTTGATAACTTTTAATACGTTATTTCGTCACTTGAATGTGCGCGGTTGTTCATGTAGCATTCGGCGAAAAGGACTTATTTTGTTTCGCGGATACCCCTAAAAGCATGTCATATGGTTTGATGCTGGACGGTCGTTGACCTGGGAGCGGTTCGCGGTCAGGGTGAACCGTAAACTTTTATTTGAAAACCCTCAGAAAGTGGGGGCAAGTTTCGGAAGTGATAAATAGAGCAGATTTATGGATGTAGGTGGTTTTTTGAGTGTGAGCGGTGATTGAGTACAGTGTGCTTTGGAAAGAGATGGTGTACAGTTTTGGAGAGCGAAAGAGATGGATTTGCATGGAAGGTGAAATAAGATTCTCGCTATGAGCGGCAAGAGAGAACAATGTGTGTTGAGAGACTTCCGTTTTTGTGGAGAAATGGTGGAGTTGAGGGACGGCCAGTGAAATCGCGAGGCTGTTGCGATTTGGAGCGCGTGTCCGTGCGCGTTTGGCCAGCGTACCCGTATCAAGAGATTGTACCAGTCGAACGAGTGGACAGATTCAACGATCTTCATACAGTAAGCCCTCCCCTATCCCTTTATTTTACTACGTGTGGTTGTGGCTACAATGGCCGAACGTGCAATTGAACATAATATTGTCTCATATAATTCAGGATTGTTGTAAATATTTTGGTTTAGCTTAGAATAGAATATGTTTAAGTGAGTATGAATGTGAGCAACATTTAATAATTGTGGAGCCGTGCGACTGAGCTGTGTCCATAATTTCATTGGTAAATTACATTATGTGAATTTTTAAATCTTGTGTAATTATTAAATAAACCCTCCTTTCCCGTAATTAATTATAGCCAAGACCTCTGGGAGTCTCGAGCTCGGCTCAAAAACTCATGTGTCTTGGCTCAACGCTGGCCATCTCCCTCGGGATCACGAGGTTCGCGATTGTCGTTTTCTTTGATAATATATTAATTCTGCGTGTGCATTGGCGCCAGGGTAGGCATTGTTACAAGAACGGATCCGAGGGAGAGAGGAGCGTTACAAACGATTTAAGTGACGATCTCTCAGCCAATTGTTGCAATTCCTGAGTGATTTAAGTCAACGCGGCTCCAAATTCAGTTATTACTACGGAAATAATGTTACAGGTTAAATATTATTCTTCCTTGGCCCATTCAAGGTCTTGACCTACCGGGTCGACTGTGGACTGCCGTCTTCCGAATTTGGAGCGATTCGTGGTCAGCGTATCGATTCTCCAGCAGTGTTAATCTTGGGGTCCGTGACCATGATGACACAAACAGCCATTTCCACTTCAGGATTCAAACCGGGGACCTATTTGTTGTGAGGCAACAACGCTATCCTCTAGGCAACAGCAGATTGGCTCGGGCTGGCTATACAGAAACAAAATCATTGTCGTCTAGAAAAGTTAACTGTTCTGTAACATAAATGGGGAATATTACAGGGAAATATGCGATTTGTTAATGTGAGAATACAGAAGGCATGTATTCCAGCAAAACCTAACACAAGAGTTTTTGTCCATCATCTTTATAAAATGAAAACTAATTCCTTCAATCATCAAGTGAAATATCGTTGTACGTTAATGTTATACAAATGAGTGAATTATAAAATTGTTCCAATACATAATAGTTTTCCATAAAGAAGTGTTGTAATATGAAACACGGGAAGGTAATCGTTGTATATAATTTTTTCCCTGTTGGCTTCAACAAGCATTACACGTTTTGTTTGCCTTTCATGTCTCTTCCAAGTAATGTTATCTCTGAAGTTTGTTAGAATCCGACAATTTGAGGAACTACAATTTTTTGAAGCAACCTGAAAAAATTTCGAAATACACAGAAACAAACAGAGAGAGAGGGGGGAGGTGTCTATCTTAATGGCTAAAGCTTATTTTCATCACCTAGGTTGGAATTTAATTTCAACCAATGTGCTCAATTTATTGTAAATGTACAGTTCAACCATAAAACTGTTTTTTTGTATTTCTAATTTATTTACCTATGGACACAATAATTATTTATCTATCATTATGATAACGTTTGTTGCCGCGTAACACTTATTTGTCACTTTCAGCTGAAGTATACCAATGGGAAATGAATTTTGTAACAATTATTTTGGAATAAAATTGTTTTCTGTATACGGTAGTCAACTTGAAATCATTAAATGATTTATAAAATTGAAAGATCAATTATTTTTCAAATGGTAAAAGAGGAATTACGTTAAAATGGCAATTGGTAATGATTATAAACATAGGGCTATATATATAAATTATATAATGATACAGTGTAAAGTAATATATATTAAAAGTTATCAGAGTTAGATTTCATTGAGATTTGTTCTTAAATTTTGTTTTCTTTGATAATTATTTTTATATTTAGTTTAACATGATACGGTAACAAGATGTAAAGAAGTTTTTTAAACTTTTGGAGTATGTTTTCATTTTTTTGGTTGTTATGGTGTGTAGTAAACATACATTTAATAAATTAATTGGAGGCTATGCAATTTAAATGTTTTTTTCTTAATTATAATACTTGAGCAGTGGAACTTGCGGGGAAGGGGGGTGGCATTGCACTTCAAGTACCAAGAGCCATAGGAAATCTCCATTCATTTCGCCTCTTGTGAGGGACTTGCTACCGCTGACTCAGACAAGGGATATAATTTCTTCAATGGTTTAAACCAGAATGCCGCAATAGATGTATATATATTGTTTAGAATATTTAATTAATGTCAGGATGTCTTTATAATTTTTACTGTTATTTTACGTTTTGTTATTTTTGATTTAATGTATTAGAATTAATTTACTATATTAAATAATATTTAATTAAATAAGATATTATTTTTGTGTAAATTTATTTAGTTTCGGATTTAAGATTAAATATATTGAATATTGTATTAGTTAAAAATGGTGCCTATTATAGCTGCTCGGAATTTATTATTATGTAAACAGTTTTATAATGAATATATTTATATATTTAATTAAGTAATTTTATTGGAGCCAATAGTGATATTTATGTGGAATGAGGATTTAAATATTATATATATATATGTATTTGTGCATTGTTTATTAAGTTAATTAAATTTATTGGTTAATTAAATTTTTTAAGATAATGGAGAAGGAAGGAGGAAGAAAAACAGAGATATATAACAGAAAAAATTTAAAGACAATTTAAAAATATTTCATGACCTTTTTAACAAAATAAGCACCTAACTTTTCGGTGTTCCTAACTTTGTTTCGTATACATTTGTATTCCTAGGTAAAGCCTCTTGCAGGCGAAGCATTCCTGTCCCTTATTGCCCTGTTTACGAAGGAATATTTTTCCATATACATTCTTTGGTCCCTTTCCTTTATTTTATAATTATACTCGTTTATATAGAAAAATTTAGGTGTACTTAGCTGTTCCCTTATTTCCAATTATTCCCCCTCCCCTTTTCGTCTCCTAAAGTATTTTTATGAAACTCCCCAACCGTTTATATTAGTTTTAAGAAGATTTTTTAGTAATTTTCTTTTTTGCAATTAACTTTTTGTTTATTTTCCTAAGTCCATTATTAATTGCCTCACTTTTACTTTTGATCCTATCTAATTTCCTAACTTTCCTTTTGAGTCTTCTGATTTCGCGATTATTGTATTCGGGAAGATAAGATTATCTACTGATGTTGTTAAGTATATTCTAAAATTTTAACAGACTTGTTATTTAATTTACCCTAGTCTATTTTATTAAAGTTAATTCAAAATTTCCCCTTTGAAAACATTACAAGTGTACGCAGTTATTTATTTTGTGAAACCATCACCGAGTTTATCGGTTTTCTCTATCACATCGACCCTTATAGCTTCCTGCTTCAAATGACACAATATATGTTTAAATCAATTTTTGTAAGCTTAAAATTTCCTTTTTTGTAATAAAAGTTTTTCCTAATGCACTAGTTTTGAATTGATAACCACAGTTACCAGAATCCAAACATGAGATGTCGTGATATCTGTTTCCTTCAGAACTTGCTCGTAGTTACATGTGATAACTGTAATCAAACATCACAAAAGCCCTTATAAAATGAGCACGCTATTTGGACAGACCTTGAAAAATCCTAAATTATTTCCAGCCTTAGTTGAAGTTAATTAAAGCGGCGCTGGATAGGAGGACGTTTCTACGAACCGTGACGCAATCAGCGCGTTCGTAAATCGCTCAGGAGCAGACCTTGCGTGTCTAGTCCATTGTTCCCAACACCCACACCTCGTCTAGGTATTCTAAAACAAAGCGTGCGATCCATATAAATAAAACCAGCCTTTCTTGGGCGTTGTAAAATGTATATTATGACTGAGGACGTCTCACTTCTTTTTTAAACATAATATCAAATAAAAGAGAACCTTGGAGGATTTAACAGCTTTCCTAATTGAACCACATACCACTCTCAACTTCCATAGAACGAGTGTTCTTCAGGATCTTTGAAAGCTTTATCTCAAGTCTTTTATGTTAAAGTTAAATCAGTATACTTTCAAAACTGCTGGCACTCAGCCTTCAATAAAAACTACAAAACTTTTGCAGGTTTCCAAATATTAAAAGCTACTGAAATTTTGTGATGATAAGGGTAAGAATTTCAAATTTTATAAAAATCTCATTCTCAATACCAAATCTCTTTCATTTCGAAATAGCGGATTAATACAGTACACGCTATACTTATTGAAGGACGTTCAATTGTTAAACAATTAGATTATACAAACATTTTTCATTGGGAACCTTTCATTTATTATAGATCCACATCCTTCAAGTTCATAGCATAAGATATTAGATTACATTCGATATTTTTTTTCATTATTAGTAATACCTAAAGTCAGTGGCGGATCGTGAGTATTTAAAGTTATGTGCCACATCACCCCAAGACAAAGTTTAGAAGGATAAAGATATTAATAATACTACAACATCTACAGGGTTATTAAAACTCCACGACCCATGATATGCTACAATTGCAATCACGTGCAATAGAAACGAAATTTTAAAACTGTAAAAATATAAAGCCATATTGGCGCGAACTCCTAACTCGACAGTATTTTTACTTATTACATATTTCAAATAAAGAAAGTTAATTTTAGGGAAGAATCACATAATATGGGAATATTGTATGCAGGATCGTACTTTAATTTTCTCAGAATTATTAAAGTCTTCGAAATGCCGCCTGTTTTTTTATTTTTAATAAACTTTGATTAAACCACAAAAAGTGCATAAACAGTAATTTTTTTTAATACGTCAAAAACACTTAAAAGTGTATCCTGATGAGGCTGTCTACAACTACTCGCTCTGACGGCGCTGTGCGTTTGGTAGCTCATATTATTACTGGATCTGAGACGAACAGGGAAGTGAAACGGTAATACTGCACGTGCCCATTTCTCATTCCAGACAAAATTCTCGTGCTATAAAGAACGTAGCCAAGATATATACGGGAGGGAGCGCGCTGGAAGGCGGACAGTTTAGAGTCTTCGAAATCAAAGCATAAATTCACACCCTTAAAATACTATTATTTTAGAGCTTATTAATATTACATAACGAATAATTCCTTCTAAATTAATTCATGTGCTGTAGCACACGATCACATATGCACCAGCCGCCACTGCCTAAATTATTTATTTCCCTCAATTTCACTCACGTACAATCGTTACCACAAAAACTGAGCGCCCCTTCCTGAGTGCAACTCCCAACGCCTATGTACCGACTTAGACGTTTATAGGCTGCACTCTTTTACTAAAAAAAATATGTGCGCCTTCCACGTGGAGCTTTTAAATTAAAAAAGTTTAGAACAATTAACTGGTATAAAACATGAGTATCTGCATGCCTTACAATGTATTGCATTTGAACATCATTAAAATAGTTCATTCATCATCACTTGACAATTTATCACTCTTATTGCGGCTGATAGATGATTCGCAGAATTATACAACAAATTATTGTCAGCAAATGCTCTAGATTTTTCCTAAAAGTCTATCAACTAAGGTGTTAAGGCAGCTATAGAAATGTTGAACATTGGCATATTTCGCAGAAAGAAACTACAGAGAGAAATATATTCCCCACAAATGAAGTCTCAAAATTCAGATGTAGCCTATACACGCAAGCATCCTAGGCACGTCTAAATACGGTATATTCGACTATGGGAAACAATTATATATGGCGAATTATGTAATTTATGTTAACTAATTTTAGATATCAGCGTATGTCGACTTTAACTAAATAATATAAATAACTTATGCTACCATTATCATATTTACGATAAATAAAGTCATTTATGACCTTTGAGTTAGAATATAAGTATTTTGAGTGTTCCTCTAAAAAGTTAACAAAAATTTCCCCTATTGTTGTCCTTGTAAAGAGAACAATGATTTTGCTTTGATACATGTCCTAGGCCTTCAAGAGGGCTGTTGAGTCATTGGAAGAGAAGACATGTCTCTTAGAAATAAATTTATTTCTGATTGAGCACTGAACCTTCTGACACGCACCTGCCTCCAAAATGCGTTAAACTGTTTCTTCTTCTTCTTCCAATGGCTCAACAGCCCTCTTTAGGGCCTAGGCCTACCGAGGCGGCTGCGGACTGTCATCTGACGTGACACATTCCGAATTTGGGGTGATACGTGGTCAGTGTATCAATTCCCCAGGAACCTTAATCCCAGCCCTCGCGACCATGACGACACAAACATCCAAGCCCATGCCAGGATTTGAACCCGGGACCCCTGAGTTGCGAGGCAGCAACTAGAGGCTAGCCACTACACCCGTTAAACTGTTTACCTATTGTAATAATCAGTTTCTTGATTGTTAAATTATTAGCACTTTATGAAGTGGTACGCAATATCCTTGTTATAGTCATTATTAAATTAAATTTTACCTTAGCCAGAGACACAGATAAGTGCAAAAACTATAACTTCAACTAAGTGACAGAGTGTAAATCGCGTAGTGTATTAATAAGACATCTTACGCGGATTAGCTCACCGCGTGAGACTACTAAAAGCTACCCCTACTTGTAGGAGGCCTTTGCCCTGAATGGGACAACGTAGGCTATTTTCATTCATTCATTCATTACCTTAGCATTTATTACGCATTTGTATAAAATGTAAATATGGGAATATTCGAACGGAAAGAAAATAGAGTGCTTATTTAACGTAATGTAAAGCTTATGGATTTAGATTTATTGTTTTTTTTCATTAGTTCTCGTCATGCATTATACCATGTAACAAACAATTATAAGACCAAAGTAGATTAATATACTTAACTACAAAAATACATAACTAGTATAAACAATTTATAAAATCATTGGAACAAGACAAGCACACTAGAAAACACAAACATACGCTTGAGAAGTACACACACTTGCACAAACAATGGGGATTTCATTTCTTGGATCCGCACGACAAGAAATCTGACCTTCCGTAGTAGCTCCAGCTAATAGACGAAACAAACAAACAAAATAAAACTATACAGAAAGGTTTAAAGTTATGTAATAGGAAATTTTACAGAGCAACACATTCAACACTGTTGCAGGAACGTTAATTTCAACTACTAGGTGAGCGATCTAGAAACTCTTGTACAGAGTATTTGGCGCCATTTAATAGAATATTTTTTGCATTTATTCGCGAAACCTTTGTAATTATGATTATTATTGACTTGGAAACCATAATAAATAGCATGAACGTGTTCCTGGACGAAGAGTACAACATGAGGATTAATCTGATGGTGTGTAGTATTCGAAATAGTGGAATAACAAAGGATATTTTGAAAGAATTCTACTACTTGGGTTGCATAATAACTCTGGGATAGTAGAAGTATAGTAGGCAAAAAGAGTATGATAGCACAGGCAAGGGAGGCTTTCGCAAAAGAGAGGTATTTACTTACGGATAATATAAGTACGTGTATTAGGAAATCATTATTAAAAATGTTCGTATGGAGTGTGACGTTATATGGGTGCGAAACGTGAATGATAGGATTTGCAGAAAGGAAAAGAATAGAAGCTTTCGAAATGTGGTGCTATACATGAATGCTGAAAATCAGAAGAGTGGTAACGAAACACGAAGCTCTAAGCAGAATAGGGGAAGAGAGCGATTATTATGTAGGACTTTGACCAAGATAGACTAATAGGCCCCGTTTTGAGACATGAAGGTCTTGTAAAATTATCATCAGTGGGAATTATGTGGGGTAAGAACAGAAGAGGATAGAAATAGCTAAGGAGATTAGGGAGGATGTGGATGAGGAAACTATGTGGAAATGACAAGGCTTGCGCAGTATAGGTTAACATGGAGACCAGTCTATGGTCTGAATATCACAAGAACAAACGCGAATTTTCGTAACCTCTGGAGGAAGGCTGTTATATATAATTATCCCGGTATGGTGAATACTTTTCTAGTAAAAGGAAAGGCGGTGCTGAGCGATTTTTCGTCGCGTGTTCGTGAAATACATATAATTTGTGCTGAGTGACCATTTCGTCTGAAGATATATACAAAAACTAGTCTTTTCAGCTTTGGAATGAACGATTTCATTAAAATTGATCATCAGAAGATGTAATAACTTAATTGTTCGTATTAAGTATAATTTCTCAACATTTAGAAATTACTTACATATCGTAGACATTGATTTGCCAGCCTCCAGTGGTCTAGTGGCTAGCGTCGCTGCATCGCAATACAGAGGTTGAGTTCAAAAATTCAAAAGGCCCAAGATATTTTTTTAGGCAAAGTGCCGTATTTTCCACGTCTTGCGGACCTGTCACTGTAACAAGGGTTGTTCGAAGGTCGAAGGGGGAGGAAATTTATGGTTTTCGGACCCTTTTGAGGAGAGAGAACAGTAGCGGATGCGTACAGGGCTTGCGCGAAGTTAGATGGCCAGTCCGGTGGAGGCTGACCGAATTTTAAATATAATACAAATGTAAGAGTTGTCAACGCAGCTCCTTGGAGAGCAAACAAAAGCAATGGCAAATTATAAGCCACCGCCGATTGATGCAAATCATGAACAAAAGTTATAGTGCGACCAGATAAAAAAGAAATGGAGTGAAATATTAGTGATTCTGTAAAGCAGAGTACAGTGAATATTTTCAAGAATGTGAAGTGATCGTGAAGAGATAAATTCGGCGAGAAGCACAGAGATCACCGCGGCCACATTATGGACATTCAGAGATAAGGAAGAATTATTGATATAAACTTTTACGAATATTGCCACAAAAAAATTGCCTATATCTCTCCACGAGATTGTACCCTGCGAGAAAGATCTCTTTCCATTCAATTAAATTTTTTTGTTTAATTCGTATTCGTTTTTTTAAATAAACTTATAAAATTATAAAACAATTTAGTGTAATTAATCATAAAAGAAAAACTAAAAAACAAAATTACCTTACAATAGTTGTTTAGCAACGCCTTCTGTTGAGTTAATTTTTCTTTCTTTCTTTCTCTCTGGCTCTACAGCCCATTGAGGGCCTGGGCCTACCGAGTCGACTGCGGACTGTCATCTGGCATGACACATTCCGAATTTGGAGTGACACGTGGTCAGTGTATCGATCCTCCAACAGTCTTAATCCCGGTCTTATCGACCATGACAATACAAACATCCAAGCCCATGCCAGGATTCGAACCCGGGACCTCGTGGTTGTGAGGCAGCAACGCTAGTTGAGTTAATTACTAGGAACATTATACATTAATAGTGAATTGCTTAGCGATGAGTGACATTGAAACGTAATAGGAATTTTATTTTTGGTGTAATATAATAATTTACAGTCCAGAAAATACTAAAATTACGATGCTTAGTATTCCACTATTTATATTGACATTTAATCTTGTATGCCTGAAGGTGTATCAAAGTGTAACATCCATGTATTCCCTTCCAAATAAAAAACAATAATATCGTTAATACGTCTCACACAACTTGTTTTATTCCATTTCAATATCGACCCGGCCCTTATTGAAAACCCTATACATATTTATTATAAAAATTATTATTCTGTACGCTATTATCCGTCAAATGCGTTGATGAACAATTTACTACTAATGCATAAAGCCGATAGGACGTCATTTTGCGGATCCCCGGATTTCTCGCCATGCCGCGGCTAATCTGCTTTCTGCAGGCTTCTCGTAGCTTTTGGCCGCCGGCCGAATCGTGCTTTCCACTTGCAAAGTAGCGATTTTTACGCACCGCAGTTGTCTTGTGTTTAAATTCCAGAAGGCTTTGTGACTTTGACAGGGCCGGGCGCTTACAAGACTTCTAGAAGCCGGAGGAATACAGTTATGCGTTCCATGTTACCGAATAGTCTGCGCCGACATTGCTTATTACTTTTCGTGTTACGAAATAGAGACTTCACCTCGACCAGGAACTAATTAAATCAGGCCCTCGGATACTAATTAAGCGCTAGGCACAATAGAGCAATCGGGTTCCCCGTAGAAGACATTTATCAGCGGTCTTCTGCCGGAGGCTGCATCACGGGCATTCCGGAGAGACAGTCCGAATGAAACAGTAGTACGACAGCTGCTGCCATCTTACGGGTCCACTTAATCTTCGTAACGTTACCTCCCATTGGCACGGCACACCTACCAGCTGTCCCAACTAACAGGGTGACGTGTTCCCTGCAACGACGATGACACAAGGTCAATGATCTGCCAAGGTCGTTCATCGTACCATGTCCAATAACCTCAACCTCAAGTCCATCATCACGACGCTTCTCAACACTTCACTGCTAACATTTTTATAAATTTTTGTTTTGAGAGAGCAGACCAATCATATCAAATCAGATCAAAACCTACACTTCAAAATTGTTCCTTAGTGTGATTTGTATTTTCTTTTTGTAATTTTATTTATGTTTTCTTTGTATATAGCAACCACCGGGCAAATGCCCAATAGCAACTAAGTAATAATAAATATTAAAATTTTACAATTTTAAGGGAAAGGAGCTGACTCAATTAGTAATCACCGACGGGATCATTTCCACTCCTGACTATATACAATGTGTTGCAACTGGTTAGTATATGAAAATTTTTCTATCAAAATTTGTTACTTTTATTCATTTAAATAATATATGAAAGCCTCAGAAACGTTAATTAAAAATGTGAGAGTAAATTTAGAATTCACCTCGACCGCCCGGGAGGAGCCTTTCTGACTCTTGTGTTCGTGTTACTTTCATATACTCTCCTTCCCCTGATGTTGTTTATGCAATTCTTAGGAAACCCTTCCGTGACCTCGTACCATAAATAACTTCTACTAAAGCAATTGTACCAGGCTTTAACTTTGACTATTTTGTTAGTAGCCTCCGGATAAAAGTACAAAATAAAAGTTGTTACTTTCACGGGCTTAATTCAAACCCAGTAGTCTAAATATTTTCACTTAAATACAAATTGTTGCCAGCAAAAATATTTGCGGAACTACAAAATATTTCTCTCAGATAATTCTAACGGAAGAAAAATTTCAAGTCAAGACGAGCTCTGTTCAACTGGCATCCAGGAACAGTTAAGTTGGTCATATATTTATTGCCTATTAGGAATTTTGTAATTCACTGTTACTTCGGTGATGTGAAAAAAAACGATTAAATTCTTGTGAATAACATTACAACAATGTGGATCAAATATGCTCCATTGTCCATGACTCGAATTTTCTATCAAGGAAATCGGAAAAAAGGTTTTAGTCCTGAGTATACTTCATGGAGTTGTAAGTATATCTTGTTGGTGTATTCAGTCTTAAAACTGGTCCGATACAAACCTCTCTTCTAGCCTAGCACGCAAGCCTTTTCATTTCTGCATAGCTATCACATCCGATATCCTCCCTAATCTGCTTAGCGTGTTCTTACTCCACACACTTCCCCCTAATACTAATTTTACAAGACCATCAAGTCTCAATACGTGGCATATTAATCTATCCTTTCTGTTAATCAAAGTCCTCCAAATTGTTCTCTCTTCCCCTATTTTGGTTACTATTTCCTGATTACTAATTCCATCCACCCATCTGACTTTCATAATTCTTCTGTAGCACCACATTTCCTTTTTGCAACTCCTACCGTCCACGTTTTACACCCATGTAACGCCACACTTGATACGAAAATTTTTAGTAATGATTTCTTAATATTCAGACTTAAATTTCCCTTAAGTAATTTCCTCTCTTTTGCGAATGTTTCTTTTATGTGATATCCTACTCTTTATGTCTACTATACTTCTACCATCCCTAGGTATTTTGCTGGCCAAGTAGCAGAATTCCATAACTTCCTTCAAAATATCCCTTCCCAATCTAACTTTTCCCATACTACAGTCCATCACTTTGGTTTTCCCTTTATTAATCCTCATGTTTCACTCTTGCTCCAGGATCACGCTCATGCCCTTTATTTGATTTCAAAGTCTTCTTCTGACTCCCTTAATACTACAATATCGTCACTAAACCTTAGGATTTATATTTTAATTCTAGCTAACAACAATAGAGAATCTGGTTCAATGCTGCTACGATCAGATGATCCCTGTCTAATCGAGCTGAGCTTTGGCTGAAAAAACGTCTTCTGTTCTTGAAGTAACAACATTTGTAAAACTAAAATTTTCATTCTGAAATTTATCGTAATTTATTTGCATCTGGAGATCCCTCAAGTGGGATGACCTTAATTAATCGCGGGAAATTTAGTATCTTTAAGAAAAAATATAGAATATATATGAAATATCATTGATCATATGGTTACTTCTTAGGATCCTTTACGTATTTTGGAATTGAAATTTGTTGACAATGAAGTACTTAACACTGCGTTAGGGTTGGTCGGGTGGCTTTAAGGAAATATATAATCACTCAGATACAGAAAGCTTCCTCGGTAGGGTGGAAACCAATTTCTATGATCTGAGCTGATAACGAACAGAAATTCTTACTGTACGAAACGTCGAATTATTTCATCACTTCCACTTTAATACCAGATTCCTTTTCCAATCATTGTTTCTCGTCTTGGTTCCCTATAATTTATTAAAACTGGACTATGGACCACCTACCAACACTGACTCTATGTTTATCTATTTTATCAACAGGAATGTATCAGCTGTAACTAAGGTTCCTAGATACGATGATTTTAGGTAGTTTATCTTATGCATTCCAGCCTCATGAAGAAAATCAGTGACCAATGCCAGGGGAATATCATTTTAACAGCCGACCTTTCAAACACGAAGCTTGAGGCCGTCATTCGTGTGCGTCGTGACAGCAAATTGGATCCGGAGAAACTCGATCTTACGTTGCCTTTCTTGAACGGTTATCGGTAATGCTATAATACGTAAGAGATATTACGAGATTCTGAACTAGATAGTGTTGCTGAACCAATTACTAACCTTCGTGCTACTTACGTGATCAAAGTTTAGATGAAGGAGAAATGAGATTTTGTGATGACTGTACCATTAAAATCAGTGTCATTGGGGCTTCAGAATTACTAGCAGTTTCCTTATGAGTTTCATGGCTAATAAATATAGGTTACCTATTATTTATTATAACATGTGTTTATATTTTACTGAGGCTTTGTATGATTGTAGATGATAATTCATAGTTATTGTATTATATCACCTTTTATTATTAACTTTAATCATTGTAACAACAGAATCGTTTCTACTTAATTGGACTAACGTAGTAACGTAGAAATTAATTCTTGTTGACGAATTCAGGTCCCAAAGTTGCATAGAAATGTTTATTGGAGTAGACGTATTTTGTGTGAATTTTATTTTATTTTAACAGATTAATTACTATGTTCTAACAAATAACTTTGTTATTATGATGACATTTTGGAATTTAACTCAATATCGGCAAAATCTGTGCTCACGGCAACTAACTGTAAGACTGAATATTTACTTAATATAAATATAAATAAATTTGTGTATCTATGAAGTAAATTCATTCCGTAATTGAATATATAAACAGCATTTCAATTAATTTAAGTCTTGGCTGTCAGTCGTAATAATCTGCCCACATTACTTACTCAGAGAAAATTATACTCATACATAGCAATAAATATTAACATTTCTTGAGGTCAATAAATGATTTTCCCTTGTATGTGTGAACATATACTACAAAAAAACTTTGCGTTTGGTACGGTGTTGAATATAATTTCAAATGAACTTCAAATATATGTATGTCTTTTAAAATAAAGTTGTTACTCAATTTGGATTCATTAAATGAAAACAAGTTCTTTTCCTATTCATGTCGATAAATTTGTCTCTGACTGTATTTTATCGCCGTGAGAGTGAAAAGGCTGAAAGACTTTGCGTATGTGTTAATGTTCAAGTAATTTCAAATTAAAATTATTAAAGTAATACATTAAATATTGTAATTTAAATATCTATTTCATTACAATATTTGGCACCTCAACGCGGGGCTATAACATTCATTCAAATATATGAACCTGTTCATTATTACGGTTAATTTATTTGGTTTAATTACAATTTTTATTCCTTTAATTGCACTCAAGAGATGTATTTCTCTAATTTAATTGTATAAAAATTTGACTTTATTGTCTTAATGTGTTTAATTTAATAATTGTAGTTACCGCGAGGTAAATTTCGCTCGTCCAATTCCTCTGATTTTTTTTGGAAATTATATGGCAATTAAAAAGAAAATAGAAACTTGAATAAGTGGCATAGTGATTAATAGTTACAGTCAAAGTGTAGATTATAACTGTATCTGTAAACCTCCATCTAATTCCCCGAATGAGTCAATCAACACCTGGAACTGGCTGGGGGGAAATTGTTGGAGTCGTTTACTTCCATTTGCCATAGGAAAATCTCCTTTCCGATCCTTAATGGGCATTAATGGCCACAACTACTCGTTAGCCGTTGATGTGCAAGAGGGTTGTCTGCTGAAGCGTCCCTGAGAAGCCGGCAGCGAGGCGTGGGTCGATGACTACGAGCCTTGGCCGACTTGCAAACCGCGAACTTGAGACGCTGTCCTCAAAGTGTTGCCACATCACGCGTGCTTGCAACCAACATTTCAGGTCAACTTCCTCTTCCACAGCTTGCTTCTGCAGGAATTTAAGCGCTATGAACGTATGTGTTCCTTTAGCTTGACTATAAACATTTACATAGGGTTCCGTGAACTTCATTATTTCATAACTAAGGATAATAGTGAGGTAAACTAGTCTCAGGTAAGTCACATTTGTTAGTTTCCCCCACACTGATAAACATTTAACGTTCGTCAGTACATTATCTTTTTCATGACTGAGCTTCTGTCTCTTAAATTTATTGGAGTCGACGGTAATCACAGTAACTAATTCTTATTTATAATACGAGTGTCATCTTTGATAGGAGACTTGAGAATGATATGTAAGTGATTTGACAAATACTTACGTAGGCACAGGGGGGAAAGCATGTGGTTACAAATCGATAACATGTGCTTAGATTCGCATAACAACGTGAAAGTCAGTTACGATAGGCCAAGAGACGTGGCTCTTAGTTTCTCCAAGCATATTTACCAATTGTTTTAAATAAATAAAACATGAACAGTCATTTGCCTCATAATAATATGCCTCTACTATAGAGGAATTCTTACATGATTTCACATCAAAATATTGCCTCTAATTTCATTATATACAAATACATGAAATTGACACACGTTTCGAGCTACCAGAAGTTTAAAAACTATTTTATCCATTTCATAGTATTGAAGTGTGTATAGTTCTTCAGATAAAGAAAAAACAACCACTTAAAACATTTCATTATAACTTATGTGAAGAAAATCAAAATTAATATTAATTATTATGAGCAATATTTTTGATCTCTATTATTGACGATAAATTAAAGTGGAATGACCATATAGATCTGCTTGCCGGAAAACTAAGTTCAGCTTGTTATTCTCTGAGAACACTAATGAAACACGTTGACAAAAAGTACGTCAAAATGGTTTATTTCGCGTATTTTCATTCAATTATGAGCTATGGCATCTCTGATTGGGGAAACTGCTCCAGGAGTAATGAAATATTTAAGTTGCAAAAGCGTGCAATTAGAATACTTTCTAGCACGAATTCTAGATCGAGTTGCAAACCTTTCTTCAAAAGTTTGCAAATACTTACTTCACGAAGCGTATATATTTATGAAATATTAAAGTTTGTAAAGCGAAACACTAATTTGTTTCAAACAAATGGCGAGTTTCATGAATACGCGACTAGAAATCGTTCTGCTCTAAGGTCGGACAAGCATCGTCTTGCTCTACACCAGAAAAGTATTCACAATACCGGGATAATTTTATACAACAGCCTTCCGCCAGAGGTTAAAAATAGTACCTACAAAAGCTTCGTGAAACAGAGTAAAACTATTCTTTTAAATGGCGCGTTTTACTCGGTACAGGATTTTCTTAATCGTCCTTCTAGTATTTTAATCAAGGTTCCTGCAAAAAGTGTTGCTTGAGTTGCCTTATAAAATAGCACATCACATATCTTAAAATTTCTATTCAGTTTTTTCTGCTCTTTTGTTTGTTTGTTTCATGTATTGCCTGGAGCTACGACGGAAGGACAGTTTCCTGGTCGCAGAGCTCCAAGTAGTTAAAACTCCATTCCGTCTTCCTCAGTGTGTGCTTGTTTGTGTTTCCCAGTGTGTGTCCGTGTTGTGTTTATATTGACTTTTGTCTATATACACTTTCTTTTACTAATTTATTTTAAGTTTATTTGTCTTTAATTATTTACTTTATTTTGTTCATTTTTAATTTTTAATGTATGACGTATCCTATTTCCTCAATCGAGGATTAATGGAAACAACAATAAATCTAAATCTATTTTTAGTAAAGCATAAAGTCACGCGCGATTTATTTTTTATTCCTATTTCATTGAGTCGGCTATAGGAATGCAAGGGTATGGAAAATGCACTCTTTTCAAAAACTGGGCACTCCACACTAAATGCAACCCGCCTGACAGCTTACTTTCTCAAAATAATAAGTAATAATTTCAGTAAGATGATGTTGAAAAATGTTCCTAAATAGCTAAAACTCGACAATCATTGAAATATTATCCAACTAAATTATATCCTGATTTATTTATAAAACATTTTTTAGAAACGAGACTGGATTGATTCTCTGGCAATTATTTTCCTTTTTAAATTATGATTGTTTCTATTAAAAAACACGTATTGTAGAAAACCACATGTAGTTAATATTAGATATTAAGTAGTTCTTAAGATAGGTATGTACTAGATTTAAAGATATTAGTTATTAAAATAGATTCTTTTTTTAGTATCCGGCTGACCACATGGAATGCACGTTGCTTGTTCCATGTGCGGGAGAACACAGATCTGAGGATTTTTGCGAGGTAGGTGTAATATTTTCCAGAACAAAGGGGTGTAAGACCTGGTAGCACGTGCCACCGCATAAATTATTTCTCCCGCCAAGGGTCAAAATGGCGAGGAAAAATTCGCGGGCAATTGGGGGAGTGTACTTCACAAATTTAAAAAATAGGATTGGTGGTCAAGCTGGGAAGAGAAAATGACGTAAGACGAAGAAGGTGGGGAAAGAAGACAGTTGGTGTGGAGAACGGGAGAGAAGAAAACAATCTGAGCTGAGAAGTCGAGAGGAGAAGATTTGGACAGTAGTCCAGAGCCAGTACTTATTCTCCTGGGTGGAAGAACTTTGCCTCTACTACGCGGCGTGAAGGAGCAAATCGACAATCAGTTGCCGAGTCCAGCTACCAGAAGCCATCAACGAGACGCAGCACCGGGGGTTCTGGCTTCATCGTCTTCCTCCACCACATGCGATCATCCGAGACAGAGCAGCCTACAGCTCAGCCGTAGTAACAGACCAACCAGATTAATTACAAAATGTTCTCATGTTGACGCGGTAATTTGTTTTTTTGTATAATTTCTAAATACTTGGTAAAAAAATTATATCTTTTCTTTGCATAATTTTTATTAAATTTAACGGCGTAGTATGTTTTCACTATTTAAGATTAGAAATATAAATGGTGTAATTTTCCAAACCACCACGGTCAACCTTAAAGTCGGAGAAAGCTTAAAAATGATATTAAATTTTGCAAATAGGTCATATTATTATTAAATTTAGTTACAAAAAAATACTGTAAATAGTTGACTGCATAAACCTGGATACTATATACTTTATAAAAAAATAAACCAGATTTTAATATTGACAAAAAGTGAACCCTAAAACCAAAAATAAATGTGTTGTGTTCGGTTAATGTTTAATTGACAACCAACAGATAAATGAGCCTCCACCACAGTATAAAGACAAATTATAACGACCAATTTACAGACAAAATAGAATTTTGATTGAATTACTACTACGTTTCGTCTTCGCATTCCGGACTTCATCGACAAATATGTTTGTCGTCCTGTGCTGTATTCATGGACAGTTTCAACAGAAATGTGTTCTGAGCCAATGTAAGAGTTGCAGAACATGTGGCTACAGCTTAGGAATTGCGTATGTCAAGTGAAGGACCAGGTTCTGGCCAAGCGTTTCTCTTACTCCAGTGATTGCCAAATCGGTCAGCGCAGCCCATGTCCGTCTCAACACTTCGATGCATTTTCTCATATGTTCCTTAGACAAGATCAGGTCGAAACGCTGTAAGTCTGTAAACATTTCTCAGTTTAATCCCATAAAATATTGTACAATCCAATGCCCAATCTATAATTGAGGGTATCTGGAAGGAGATTTTATTTTTGAGGAGTGGCTGCATCAATTGCTTATCGTAAAACCTGTAAGTACGAAACTGAGTAACGGCATCATTAGATTTAGGCAATAACTTCTTAGTTACAGTCTCGTCAGAAGGACTCAAGTGTCCAAAATCTGCAGCATTCCATACTGGAAAAGGAAGTGTGTTTTCTCAGAAGAAAATTCCCAGTGATTTAATTGTGGGAATTTGAGAAATTAACTAAATATTTTCCCCGTAAAGTAACTACAGGACGAGTTCTCAGGTTTCCACTCGGGTAGAGAAGTAATTAAAGTGAGACGTTACGACGACCATCTGCATTATAAGCTTCACTTGCAAGATAACGACAGTGCAGATGGTCGTCAAGACGTCGCAGTTTAATTACTGTGGAAACCCGAGCGCTTTTAAATGCAAATCGTTCGTTCAGGATTGTCTCCCGTCTGACGTATTCATAGTTGTAAGAAAATGAGCATTTAAATTTTTCGGAACACTGGTCGATCAGACTTTCCGATGTACTAAAGTTTTTATCTAAAATATATTTATTTATTTATGATACGACACGATTTACAGCATGTAAACATTAACACTCCTCTAACCTAGACTGTTAATATACGATCCTGTATGAGAAATTCCACGTAGATTCCTGTTGTTAAATTCTCAATAAATTACGGAAAAAGAAAAAAATTACATAGGCTATACAACCATTCGAAAGAGGAAAATCTGTATGTATACAAACATTCCATTTATATTGCTTAGTTGATGTTATTTTCGGGTTATCCATGAGGTTATGTAGGTTTAAGAATAAACCAAAGAGGAAAATGATAAATCGAGAACTTAGATTTTCCCGACGAAGATTCTGGATGAAGAGTTCTCGGGATTCCAGTCGGGTGATGTCGTTTGCAATCCACAGCGTTTCTATGGATGACACCGACATCATCTTCAGGTGAAATCACTTCATCATCTTCAGGTGAAGTCACTTCACCTGAAGATGATGGCGGTGTCAGCCATAGAAACTTTGTGGATTACAAACGACATCACCCGACTGGAATCCCGAGAACTCTTCATCCAGGAAAATGATTGTTTAGCGAGAATAAAATAGACCAAACATAGATATATAGCAAGAATAATTAGGAAAACATAGTTTCAAATACTAATAAATGTACACCTATCTAACAAAATTTCAATTCGAAATTTTTATTGATGTATAAAAATTTACTTTTTGTCAATTTCAAAAATATTCCGCATACGGCACGTAATACGTTATCGTTTAAAACTTTATCAATCAATCCATTGAACCCTCCACAGATTAATTAGCAATTAATTTACAATTATATAAAAAATACACAAAAGTAAGAGTTGTTCACTGATCCTATTGGACCAGTCGGCTAACTGCCTCTCAATACTGAACAAGGCACGGAGGCGGGTTTGTTGCGTTCCCACAGCAATCCAGTCTCCCGTCATCAGAAGGGCGCAGGAGTAGTACCCACTAGCCCGACCTACCTGATGCAGGTTTTCTAGGGTTTTTCCCTGCATCACCTTTTGGTGAAACACCTGGTAGGAGCCTTACATTATAGCCTGGGGGCCCTAGTCAACCCTGGGCTACCTTGCTCTACCTTCCACATCCCCCCTTTTCAAGTCCCTTCCTATGCTATTAAAGGGGAGTTGCCTGCTTCAGGATCACCCTCATGTAGCCTGTTACCCCCCCCCAAAAAACTTAGAATTAAAGATTAGTATTACTACATTCCTTATTTTCACTTGTACCTTTACATTTTTTCTGTATTCATTATCGCATTGTATTTCATTTTATCCAGTTACGTTTATAATTTTTTTTCATAGATTACCTTCTTCATTCACTTTATAATTTATTATTTATGTGTCTTGCTGTGTTTTTGGCATTGAGGATACTTCCTAACATAAGTACGGCTTAGAATCTGAGAAAATCAGTTACAGTTGATGGATTAATGCTTTTGTACTATTTCATTAGACCAGTTAATTCTAAAAAATGTATTCTGTATTTTTCTTATCTATCATATCGAAAAGAACAATTCTAAAAAAATTATCATTATTTTAAATCATTATTACGACAGACTATTGTAGGGGTGTTCTTTTTACCGGAGCCGTTGATAATAGGGATAATTCATAAACATAAGGGCTCTGTACGAACAATAAATATAATTGAAGTCGCTAAGTTGGTCGAGAAAGGAGGTTAATACAAAACCTCTACACAAGACAGGCAGCAGTAATTAGAATGGATACCAACAAAAGAAAGCCGTAATCAATATAGGAGCAAGGCAAGGGTGCAGTCTGTCGCCCATGCCATTTCACTTATATATAGAACAGGAGATGAAGAAAGTTAAAACGGAATAGAGAAGAGGAATCATACTGCAAGGAGAAGAAATAAAAACCTCACGCTTTGCCTACAATATTGCAGTATTAGGAGAGTGAGAAGAAGACTTGGAAACCATAATAAATGGCATGAACGTAGTCCTGGAGAAATAGTTCGATAAGAGGATTAATAGAGGGAAAACCAAGGTAATGGAATGTAGTATGGGAAAAAGTGGAATAACAAAGGGTGTTAGATTGGGAAGGGATATTTTGAAGGAAATTAAGGAATTCTGCTACTTGGGAAGCGTAATAACTAAGGATGGTAGAAGTATAGAAGACGTAAAGAGTAGAATAGCACAGGCAAGGAAGGCGCTTGCGAAAAAGAGGGATTTACTTAAGGATAATATAAGTGTGAATATTAGGAAATCGTTGCTAAGAATGTTCGTATGTAGTGTGGCGTTATATGGGTGCGGAAAAGGAAAAGAATAGAAGCCTTTGAAATGTGGTGCTATAGGTGAAAGCTGAAAATCAGATTGGTGGAAATAATCATAAACGAGGAAGTTCTAAACAGAATAGGGGAAAAGAGAACAATATGGAGGACGTTGACTAAGAGAAGGGATAGATTAATAGGCCACGTTTTAAGACACGAGGGTCTTGTAAAATTAGCATTAGAGGGAAGTGTGTGGGGTACGAACAGAAGAGGGAGGCCAAAGATGGAATTCGCTAAGAAGTTTAGGGAGGATGTGAGTTGTGCTAGTTATAAGGAAATGAAAAGGTTTGCGTAAGATAGGTTAGCATGGAGGGTTGCATCAGACCAGTCTTAGGACTGAATACCCCAACAACAACAAGTTGGTCCATTAAAATAGTATCAAAATAGCTGTTAAAATTCTGATTCAGTGAGTCATAGCATTGTATTTTTATGCATGGTTTTTCTTTGACGAATAATACCAGTTCTATTTAAGTTTATATGTGCTATTTGATACAGTGCAGTTGCTGTGAATTTAGTAAGAAGGAAGCAGAAACGATTTGTCCGCGTTTCTTAGGTCCAGCTGGAGAGTCTGGAAGTGGGATGCGGGAGGCGTCCTGCGGCTCCCGGAACAAGAGATCTCTTCCAGACAGGAGCATCCGGGGTCGGCGCCGACTTTCTCCCGCATGCCTCCAGATCCGGGACCTGGACAATAGGACTATATCCTCATCAACACTACTTTCTAACGTCACAGGCGTAGGTAAAGCTTCAGCGCACGCCGAAGTATTTCATATTTGGCTTACGAAGGTCCATAAGCCACCTTCCATCATGTCGCCCCCCCTGCCGGCTCCAAATAACCCACTGCCCGGAGAGACGCTGACATTGTTTCAGGCACAGTAGTTACGTTTCACGACATGATAGCTCCATCAACAGTCGGATTACGTCCATCTGTCAAAATGGGCATCTGTGTCATGGCGCCCAATATGCCAACAGGTTATCAAATCTATTCTTCCTTTTGATTAGTTTACCTAAGAAATGTATCTGATTATAAACTAATAAATAAATAGGTCACGGAAACGGGGATCAAGACTGCTGGAGAATCGATACGCTGACCACGTGTCACTCCAGATTCAAAATTTGTCATGTACGGTGACAGTCCGCAGTCAACCCGGTAGTCTAAGGCATAAGTAAACAGCAGTCAACAAGTCAGAAGTTTTTATATTAATCAACACATTGGAAACAACGTTTTGGCCACAATTTTGGCTACTTCATCAGGTAAGAAGATACAAAACCAAATTTCGTCAAGCGTTAATTTTTTTCAATGAATTCAAATAACATATATATATATATATATTAATTTCAAAAGAAAGGTCCAAAATTGAAATTTTTTGGTCCTGTACGGCGTTCATTGACGGTTTTAACCGAAATGAATATCTCCTTACATATTTTTTTCCATTATCTGAATATAATTGTATCATATTGAAATTTTGAAAGTAAATTTCCACAGAGTTCTCTAAAGATTCTTATGCTTTTGAAGCCTGTGAACTAAAATAAAATGTATATAATATACAAACATTTTAATATTTTAATTTATCGTGTTTTTATCGTATTTGATTTCCTCCAATTACTTTATTGTGTATCATACCTTCAAAAATATAATCATCCCAACAGTTAAAATATAAATAATGTTTAATGAAAATTCAAAATAATTGATCAATACATAAGTGAATATAATAAATAATTTCGAAAATAATGTACACCTTATATTTAATAAGTAACTGTTATTTGTGACAGAATTTAATAATAAATCATTATTCTTTATTGACCTCCTGTGGTCTAGTGGCTAGCGTCGCTGCCTCGCAACCTAGAGACCCCGTGTTCAAATCCCGGCATGGGCTATTATGGTCACGGAGTCTGGGTTCAAAACTCCTAGAGATTCAATACGCTGACCACGTAACACTCTAAATTCGAAATGTGTCATGGAAGATGAGAGTCCGCTGTCGACCCGGTAGGCCAATGGGTTGCACAGCCAATCAAGAAGAAGAAAACTGAGCATTATTAATATTAATACAAATGAATTAAAAATCCCTCTTGATTTTATATTCAAACTTTATAATTATAATATGATTTGGAATTAAGAAAAGATTGTAATGTAGATGAATATGGCGAGTAAGTGAAAGGCTACTTTGTGAAGAAGGTGAATTAAGAATATTCCGTTGCGAGTATATTACAATAGATACATTCAGCCCAGTGTAGGTTTCAAAGCATAATTAAAAAGCTCTGGACTTATGATCGAAATCGGTTGTGATACTAAAATATATAGTTATTATATTGTAATATTTCACCCAGCTGACCAGCTGTAATGAGGTCTGAATCTCGGCATGGGCAGGGATGTTTGTTCCTGCCATGGTCACAAAAACTAGGTAACAACATGCCATTCCAAATCATCGAGGAAGATGACAAGTCTGGCAATCGTCCGAGTCGACCGAGGACCTAAACAGGGCTGCAGTACCGACAAAGAAAAATATTCTAATCTGGCTCAACTGAAGCCCAGAAAAATATTTGAATTGACGTCTGTTTTTATAAAAAATTATAAAGAGATGAATCAAACCGAAAAAATCACAGACAATGGTTTTCCAATACGGGTGGGCCTATGTTGAACTGGAATAAAACAAGCTGAGTGTGAGCTATTAACGAAATTATTTTTTATTTAAACAGTTCATGTATGTTATAATGTATGGAATATAACATAGTTCAAACTTCCGCTGCGGTTTCTCACTTTGGCATTGATCCGGCTGAATTTGAGTGATGGCCTGGGTTTTGAAATAACCACACAAAATAGGCTATCGCGACCATATCGCACGATCTCGAGGGCCAATTCATGAGTCCTTTGCGAAAGATAACCATACCCTCAAATCGTTCAGGCAAAATGTCAATCGTGGCGTCCTACAGGAACAACACGTCGTCTACGTCCATATAATTTAATTTTGGCAAAAGGAAATCGGTTATCATCGTTCTATAGCTCTCGCCGTTGACGGTGATGGTCTCACCGTAGATTTCAAGAAAGTACGGACCAATAACGCCGCCGGCTCAAAATCCGCACCGAACAGTAAACTTTTTGTGGATACATTGTCACCCAGTGAACTCGTGTGAGTTCACACCGTCCCAAATACGGCAATTTTACTTGTCAACGTAGCCATTCATCAAAAAATGGACCTCGTCGCGAAAGATGATTTTTTGCCCAAAATCGTTTTTTTAAACGTTCGAAGCCCAGTCAGCGAATAAATGACATTGTCTTTGATCATTAACTTTGAACTACTGGATCAGTTGTATCTTGTAAAGGTATAGACCCAAGTTCCAACGCAAAATTCGTTCCGGAAGTCTGCGGAAGGCTAAGTTCTTGTGCACGGCGAAGAATTTGCTGCCTCGGGTTCTCCTACACACTTTCACGTACCGCGGCAATGTTCTGGGTCGAGCTGGCGTTCCTCTGACTTACGGGTGTTTACCGAACCGGTAAACTCGAATTTGGCCACCAAACGCCGGGGAGTGGATTTTGAAGGTCCACCGTGGTCTGTCGTAAAATAGGCACAACATTTGCACTAGCGAAAACCCATTTTGATAATAACGTTTTATCATTTGGACGTGCTGCGCAATCGTGTAACTTGTCATGGAGATTTGGCAGCAGTGACTAAAGAATAAACAACAAATTAAAGAAACGCCACTAAAACAACATGGCCGCCACAGGCTGCGAACATCGCCACACCCCAATTGATAAATCTTATAGGCGCTTTAATAAAATGTTACTATGTTTCGTTCTCACCTTTCCGGAACACAACAGATCAGAATTTTGAAATTAACACTACGGAAACAAAAAATAATGAAGACGATAACAATGACTATTTTCCCTTGTTGCACCAGATTGTTATCTCCAAGAATGTAGTATATTTGAGTTACCATATAGAATGTGGTTGATCTCCAAGAGTACGTTTCTCCTATTTTGTCGATTTTTCTCAACCTCTCATATATGAACGAACAAAAATAATCCCATTCTTTATTTGTCTCTGTGACATCTTGTAATGAATATGGGGGAATATTAACATATTAATAAGATTTTGTAATAAAAACAAGAAAACAATTTACTTTAACAAAAACAAATTTTGCATTAATATTACAATGTTGCTATTTTCAATCCTTATGCCGGCAGTTCCTTCTCAATTACAACCACAAACATTTACATAAAAAACGATACAAATTAAATTCTTAAAACTAACTAAAGCCAGGGTCGTATATTATGGGCCTTCTCATAGATCGGATTGTCGAACACAAAATCTACTCGGATCTGGAAGTACAGGAAATCAGCAAAAAGGGTTACAGGTGTAATTAGCCGTGTCAGCTTAGTGAATATTCCTCTGCCACCTGGGTGATATGAACAAAAGAAGTGGGGAATATATTTTAAAAAGGCGTGCAGATCGATTTTAGGGAGATTTTTGGACACAGATTTTTGGAGGGCGGTAGAGCGGTAAGAGAGAGATGGCAAGAGAAATTTGGTAGTCCAAGAGAAGGAGGATAACCAGAATTTGTTCTGAACCAGGAACAAATAGCCGCCACGTCCCGGGGTAATTGCTACGTTAACTAATTAATTTGTTTAAGGAATTTATTCTAATACAGACTGACTGATATTTGTAATTAACTTGAATCCTCATTTCTCATCGCTAACTACAATTTAACCTTTTTTTCTTATGGAGTCTTTTTTTTATTGTGTCATATAAATGACTTGGTGTTACATATCTGATAATCTGTTGCATGTTGTCCATGCAGTGGGCAGTGAGCAGTCTTACTCTGTGCTACATTGAAGAGTCTGAGCAACTACCGAAGGAGATGAATGAAACAGGGCCTGACATGTTAATGGCCATATGTCCCGGGCATCTTAAGTATCAGACAGAGACGCATTCATGCACAAAGTCAATAACGACCTTCCGGCGAGGCTTGGCGCTGCTTGGCGAGGCGAACGCATTAAAGTTGAGCTGCACGTCAACTATGCGGCTGTCGTCCCAGCAATGATAGAACACTTCATTTAAACAGCGCATTACTCAAAGAGCCAAGGTTGAGGACGTGCCCTTTCATTTACCTCGCTTTACGGCCTGACTGTATGAGTTGTGATTCTATTAGCGAAGTCATCGACGGAGAATACCATCGTTAATTTCGACGGGGAACTTAGTGCCGCACGGGGCGAGACTAACGTACAATGCTAATATGAAGAGCATAATCTTTCATTGCATGTCATAACTTACCTCAGTATTGAGATGTGATTGATCAACATCACTACTTAAATACTATTAGTGGCTAATAGAAAACTGAAGTGGATTACCGGAAGTCTATATCATTATGTATCAACTGCGTTTATTTTATACTTTTACCTTATTTTTAACTGTACAATGGTATTGCTGACAGGAAAGGCAGCTCCATTACACTTGAATTACATCCCAATAAAATGTCAACCATTTCCGCAGATATTTCAAATATTTTCTTCCTTCTTGTTATCCAGTTTGAATAAACTATTAACATCCCAATAAAATGTCAACCATTTCCGCAGATATTTCAAATATTTTCTTCAGTTCATAAATCGTTTGCATTAATACAACGCATAAGAAACCGTGAAAGAGGTTCTGTGTTTGCTATCACAACTCAGGAAGTGGCAGTTGCATAAAGCTCCTCCAGTAACGTTATCGACAAGCTTTGCGTACTTTTATTTGCCATGTTACGCGTTCCACGGATAGCTCAGCTGACAAAGCCTTCATTGAAAGATTCCATCTCTGTCACAGCTGCAAAGAACCAACATGTATGAGAATATCGATGTGAATTTCCGCTTTCAATTAAAAATCTTAAGTAGCGAAGCAATCATTTCCACATACCATAAAGCTTTGTGATTCTCGCAGTTTACAAACATTTTGTACAGTAATTAGCGTACTTTCAGATCCGAATAGATTTTAAATAATTATAATTTCCCCAAGGACTTGACTTTTTTCAAAAAGGGTGGGGTATGTGATACCTGTGCTAATATAACAAAATGTATTTAAATGTAGGTCAAATGAAACGAAGTTATGTGAAAAACATACACCTTTTCTAATAGGTATGTATGTATTTATTAAATTTACAAATGGGCAGATTCCCGGTAGCAGATACATAGAACTTAAACAAAAATAATAATCTGGTCGTAAGGACCATATTTAACCTATAATTGAATGTATAATTATATTCAATATAAATAAATAAGTGTGGAATCACATTATTAGAAGATGAATTTTTAAAAAGAATAATATTGTTTTTGCCTGAAAAAAAACAGTGGAAATATATTTCACTGTAGTATATTTTTAGAGATTTCGCAGCACTGATCACTGCACTACACTAAACTTAGATTAAGTCGAAATTTTCTTTCTGTTAGATGAAGTTCCCCAAACACTCCTGCAGGCAGATTGTTCCAGTCATTAATTGTCCTATTTAGGAATGAGTATTTTCCAACGTCTATTTTTTGGTGCCTTGCTTGTAATTTAAGCAAGTGATCATCTCTCCCGTTCCGAGTCGATTCTTTCATTCTATCTCGGATTCTCTGCCAAGAGTTTTGACCTGCAAAGGCTCTGTAGGAAATGTGTAGCCTAGCTCTTTCTCTTCTGTAGCGTGTCCCACCCTAGTCGCTTTATCTTTTCGTTCCCATGCCCAGGTCCTATTTGTACGAATTTTTCGGTCCTTCTTTGCACCCTTTCTAAGGATTCTATTTGACCTATCCTGTACGGATCCCAGCATGCTGCACCATATTCCATAAGTGGGAGTACCAATGACAAATATGCCAACTCTTTAGATTTCGCATTCCCCTTCTTGAGTGTTCTCATGACAAAGTGCAAGGTGTTCCACGCTTTCCTTGTAGCATAGTTTACCTGCCCCAGCTTACTGTTAAAATAAATGCCTAGGTATTTACAGTTTGTCTCCTCGATCACTGTTTCCCCATCTATTTTATATATCAAGGCATATTGAACGCGCATTTTAGTAGAACTAATCGTCTTACTTTTACTATTGTTGATTTTGATTTTCTTTAGTCATTAATAAATATGAGAAACAATAATGGGGCAATAACTGATCCCTGGGGGACTCCCGATGTTACAGATCTGAGTTCTGAAGTTTCTTTCCCAACTTTGACTTTTTGTAGCCTATTTTTCAAGAATTCTTGCACCCAGAGAACTACTCTTTTGCCAATACCTGTCCCATCTAACTTCTGGATCACGATGCCGTGAGGAACTAAATCGAAAACCTTTGCAAAATCAATAAAAATGGCGTCTAGTCTACAAACCCGATCGACTTCGTCTGCTAGATCTTGAAACAAATTGATTATCTGACTTTCACACGAAAAACCCGATCGAAATCCATGTTGGTTTTCAAAGAGCCACCCTTTAGATTCAAGTGCATCCCGAATGTACGTAGTTATTATACTTATAAACAGTCGGTCAGTAATATTGTTGAAATTTAAAATTTACAAAACGAAACCGACAATTAATAATCAACATTTATTTATTTTATATCTATAAGCAAGCAGTCGTCGATATTTTCATATAGAAAATTTTATCAATTCAATCCCCTTCTTTGCCTTATTCTTTGAACGGATTGTTCTGATAGCTGACCAGTCTTTTCCCCATATCGGTAAACGGGAAATTTTGTGTGTGTGATGTTCTGTGGAAGTCGCGGGTCGTCTATTAGCCACTATTGCAAAAAGTCGGGGAGGCCATCAGTATTCCGCATTCCGCGAAATAATCCTTCCGGAATTTTCTTCGTCATTCAGTGTGATAGTCTCGCGCGCTGTGCGACTTATAGCACAGTCCCGTTGGAATAAAGCATTGTTCATGGCATCATTTAATGGTCGTGGCCAAAGTACACGAAATATCTGCCACAGCGAACACACATTTTGATAATACTGTTGGACGAGATCCAACCACAATTGAATTAGTTTAGTAAAATATAAGAAATACTGTAATTCTTCAGGTGACACGCTACTAGTTCAGTGTGTAATCGTAGAGAGAAGACTTCAGCGACGTCAACTGCCAAGGACGTTGTCTGTAGTCCTTGAAAAATGTGAAGTTTTCTACTTCACCCTTAGAATAATAACTCACTGTACCTTACATATATACACTATCATCTCCCTTTCCCTCCTGTATTAATTATAACCACTATGAATCATTCCTAAGTGATCACAGGTCGAAATAATTCTACTCGCTTTCATAACTAAAAATTTCTAGATCTGTTGCACTGTCGATTTTTAACTTTTTAATCCAATCTCTAAGGAATGCTAAGGTCGTGAAACACAACTTTTCTAAATTAGATTCGCGCTATTTTCATCCATTTTTTAAAATAAACAAGTACTCTCCTCTTTATATATATATATGAATCATTCATATATATATATATATATCCTGCTAATAAGCCCAAATCTGGCGGCTTCGTCAGGCAGGTTATTACAACCAAAATTGGTTATTTCAACATTACCTTTATATGGGGAAAAATGAAGGACGTAAAAATTGTTTGATAGTATATGATTTAAAAGCTAAGTTTTGTGTACAGGGTATTTAAAAACTGAGGGCATAATTTCAGGTATGTATTCCCCTTATGAAGAAAATAAATAAAAGTTGGTTACAAAATGAGTCCATAAATGCTGTCTATACATTGAATAAACTGATAGTAGATTAAGACAGAAATATTTACAAGTCGCATTTAAATACAACTGTAGTAATTGGATGAATATGACAGTAGTTGTCGAAGGTTCCGAAAGTAATATCAAATCTAACTACAAATTTTGGTAAAAAGGGGAATGCTAATCCTCAAACTTATACGTCACTATAGGCCGCTCCCCGCCTCGAACAAGCAACGCCCATTCCTAAAATTAAAGTCGCAAATATTATTATCGTCATTTAACACGAATATTTTACCATGATATTTAATTATTAAAATCTTAGTAATTTAGTAACTTAAAGTTTTTATAATTCAAATATTTATCATTTGGTAAAAGATTACTCTTCATAATTGACAGCTTTGAACTTAATTTAAGGCCTTCGTCAATAAAGAAGAAGAGACTTGGAATGGCATAAACATGGTCCTGGAGAAAGCGTTCAACATGAGAATTAATAGAGGAAAAACCATGGTAATGGAGTGTAGTATTGGAAACAGTGAAATAAAAATACGATGTTAGATTGGAAATGGATATTTTGAATAGAGTTAAGGAATTCTGCTACTTGGGCAGCATAATAACTAGAAATGGCAGAAGTATAGGAGACATAAAGAGTGGGATAGCACAAGCAATGAATGTTTGCGTAAAAAAAATAGGAATTTACTTACGGCTAATATAAGTATGAATAATAGGAAATCATTCCTAAAAATGTTTGTATGAAGTGTGCCGTTATATGGGTGCGAAACGTGGACGATAGGAGTTGCAGAGAGGAAAAGAATAGAAGCCTTAAAATGTGGTGCTATAACAGAATGCTGAAAATCAGATGGGTGGATAGTTACTAACGAGAGAGTTCTTAGCAGAATAAGGGAAGATCAAACAATAAGAACGACGTTGAGCTATAGAAGTAATTAATAGGCCACGTTGTGAGAGATAAGGGTATTGTAAAATTATCATTTGAGTGAAGAGTGAAGGGTAAGAATAGTAGAGGGAGCCTAAGGATGGTATACGCTAAGCAGATTAGGGAGAATGTGAGTTGTGGTAGTTGTGTGAAAATGAAAAGGTTTGCGCAAGATAGTTTGGCATGGAGGGTAGCATCGGACCAGTCTAAGTGAATACCACCACAACAACAATTTAGTAATTTTTTTCTTCCTTCAGTACAGATTTAAAATTAATTTAAAAGCTTCATCATTCTCATATTTAAAATTAGTAAAAGATTCTCTTTTAGTCTGAATACAGTTTTGACATACATTTTTAATATTTTATCATAGAAATACTTAAGAAACTTTTCAACATAGCCCTAGAAAAAGTTATATGAGATGAAAAACTGAAGATCATCGCTGATGATGTAGTACTTATAGGAAGACAGGAGAAATCAATAAGGAATGCGTATGTAAACCTAGAGTCTGCAGCATCTAAATTAGGGTTAAAAATTAACTACAATAAAAAAAATTCCATGTAAACCTCCAATAATAAAATATATCCATTAATGATAGTAAAATAGAAAAAGTTAATAAATTCAAGTACTTAGAGTAATACTCACTTGTGACAACAAATTAACCACAGAATAAGCCAAGACAACAAAAGTTACTACAGCCTAAAAAGTTGATAATGTCAAAAAGGATAAAACGACAGACAAAAATAATAATTTATTCAACCTTATTACGGCCTGTAGTCTTATTTGGAGACTTGGACACTCACAAGAAATGATGAAGAAAAATTAAAAATATTCGAAAGGACTATCCTGAGAAAGATCTATGGCCCAAGCTGTTTTGTTGGAATATGGAGAATAAAACACAATCATGAGCTTTACAAGCTTTACAAAAAACTTAACATAATCCATACCCTGAAAATATGTAGACTTAAATGGCTAGGGGACGTGAGAAGGATGGAGGATATCAACCCATGCAAAAAGTTAACCTTCACTCAGCCAGACGGAAATGGAAGAAAAGGAAGCCCCAAGCTGAGATGGATATATGGTGTTTTGAAGGATCTACAAACCCTGAAAGTCAAAGCATGATGAATGGAAGCACATGATAGAAACAGATGGGAGGTTATCATTAAGGAGGCTCAGGCTCACAAAGGGCTGTAACGCCGATCAAGAAGAAGAAGATATTTAAGAAAATAATTGGCTTAATTTTTAATAGGAATCTTATACATATATATATATATATATATATATATATATATATATATATATATATATATATTGTGATAAAAAGGGGAATTTTGGAAGGTTGTGGCGTTATGAGGCGCAGTTCGGCCAACAACAATGGATAGTCGGCCGAAATATGGTATTTCCCCGCGGGGAAGGCCCGGCTTGCCTGAACGATGGTGAACCCCCGCGGGAGAAATGAGGGCGGGGAACCCCGAAATGTTAAGAAATAGGGGAAGTCCCGCCAGAAGCTTTATAAGGGAAGCCGATGGGTGGCTCGAGATCAGAGTGCGTCAGAGAGTGGAGAGAGGAGACATCAGACGGCAGTAGAGACCGCAGAAGGGAGGCGAGTGCGTCAGATCGTGGTAGAGACCTCAGAGTGGGGTAGAGCAGACCAGACCAGAGCAGAGTGGGGCAGACTAGACCATATCAGACCCGAGAAGGACGTGG